>VZRS01002789.1:0-108981 GCA_013398055.1 Ifrita kowaldi | reverse complement strand
CCCCGTCCCGCCCGGGGAAAGGCCCTCCCGCCGGCACGCCCGGCCCCCGCTCTGGCTGAGCCCTGGCGGCTGCTCCAGGCTGCCCTCCTCCCTTCTGCCAGACCCCTCCGGTATCCTGCCGCCCCGTGTTTCACAGAATCACAGAATCCATTAGGTTGGAAAAGACCTCTGAGATCATCTAGTCCAACCTATGACCGAACACCACCACATCAAGAAGAGCATGGTACCAAGTGCCACATTCAGTCCTTCCTTAACCACCTCCAAGGGCAATGACTACATCACCTCCTTGGGCCCATTCTAATGTCTAATCGCCCTTTCTGCGAAGAAACATTTCTTAATATGCAGACTGAACCTCCCTTGGCACAGCCTGAGATTATGCCCTCTTGTCGATGGTTGCCTGGGAGAAGATGCTGATCCCCACCTGCCTGCACCCTCCTTTCAGGCAGTTGTAGAGAGTGGTAAGGTCACCCCCGAGCCTCCTTTTCTCCAGGCTAAACATCCCCAGCTCCTTCAGCTGCTTCTCATGGGACATGCAATCTAGACCCTTCACCAGTTTCATTGCCCTTCTCTGGATACTGGAGTGTCCTTCCTGAACTGAGTGGCCCAGAACGGGACACAGGATTCAAGGTTCAATCTTGCCGGTATCGAGTACAGGGGCACAATTACTGCCCTGGTCCTGCTGGCCACACTATTGCTGATACAGGCCAGAATGCCATTGGCCTTCTTGGCCTCCTTGGCCTCCTGGGCACACAATTATTTTGATTTACTACAAAGATAAGTGAGAGCACAGAGCGATGACTTCCACACCTGGTTTGCCGTGGATCTGTCACACTGTACCATGCCATGCCACCCTCCGTAGGCCACACACCACAGCTGGCAACACCAGCAGGGCAAATCTGAGGAGGAAGAAATGTAAAAGCCAATGTTTTAAAATATATATTTTAAGAAACATTTTACTGCAATACCCAACACACTCTGACAGGCTATACAGACTCTTCAGAGAGATAGGTGCCCCTGTGAAGGTGGGTTGACTACCATGTATCTCCATGCCCTGTGCTTCATTCCATTTTATGGAGGCACAGCCCCAAAGAGAGTGGAGGCTGTGAGAGAGTACATCCAGCTGCCGCTTTGAGAACAAGGCTGAAACTTTGTGCACTTTTGATTTTGCTGGTGTCTTTTTTTCTCCTCTCAAAATTTTCACTGTATGATTTAGGAAAAACCTCTCCATTCAGTTCAGTCATCATATTTGGGATGAGACAGTACCTTTAAGGCCATGAACAGAGCAGAACTTTGTCTGCAGAGGCGACCTCACTGGCTCTGCGTGGATTTTCATCCTCAGAGCCCTTGCTCAGGTGCCAGCAAGGGAGACAGCTGATGTTTAGGACAAAAAGTCTGAAGCTGTGTTGTACCCATGTCCACATACAGTATGGGCAGTCTGTACTCAGGAGCAGTGCAGGGACTGTGCACTCTACAGGGCTGCTTCTATTGAGCCACACCACTTGCTGATGCAGGCAAAACCTGAACCTAGGATGAATTCCAGACACTGGACTTTGCCTTGCCTCATCTGCAGAGCCGATTGCGCTAGGAAATCTTGATACAGGAACACTGGAGGTCTGATGTTGAAAGCAGAAGTGTTGGTTGTGATATTGGTCCTGTCTCCTAGTTTACACTATCGTATGCAGTCTGACCCTACTGTGCAGAAGTCCTGTTTGTAGTGATACTCTGAGTAGGGTACTCTGTCACATCGTAAAGTAAAACTCAGATGCCTAACAAGTTGCCATCAGCTTATTTACAGTTGGTTTGGAAATGTGCATGGTGAAAGGTTTTACTTCTATCCTGCAGTCTGTTTTCCTTCCCCATCCTGTTCCTGCCAAATGTGCCTGTGTTTGCTTCTCCTCCACTATTCACTGGTGGATGATGAAACCAAGACAGTGTTAAGTAGGCTGAAGAATGAACATGTCTTCTGGTATTCTCAGAAAGATTAATATGGCCAGGGCACCTTTGGGCATAAGGCACCTTTGGGAGAGCCCCTGGATCAGTTAATTAGTTTTTGAAGCACTTGGAAATTAGGTTAATGAAGCACCATGGGACTAGGCACTGAACAAAAACATCTCTTGATTAATATTCCAGAGGGATTTAGCCAATCCCAGTGGTTTACGGCCATACTTTTTCAAGTAAAATAAGATGGAAAGGAGCAGTGAGGAAATTGAGATGGGAATATTGTCAAAAGTTTGGTGCTGTTTAGTACTCTAAAATTAACTGACCTGCCCACACCACTTAGAAGGTCTGAATTACTGCTTTGAGATGTTTTATATATAGTTTTTCAGTGTGCTTGTAGCTTGGGCAGCACGTTATGAACTTTAAAAATACAATAGCAGCAGCCAAAGGTCATAGAAAAAAATTTATTCAAGAGTAAGTGGCAGTTGTGATAAACGCATAAAATGTTATGTTTGTTCTATACAGAATCATATAGGTCACTTTGTAGGCAAAGCCATTTCATTAAACCAAAAGTAAGAAAAGTTAGTGCTTCTCCTGTTCCTGTGAAAAATCTTCTACTAATCAAAGTACTAGAAATTAGTTTTTCTTATCCCTGAGATTCAAGGAATGTATGAAAATTTTTCTTTTTCAATTCATCTGCTTGAAGAAATGGACTTGCTTGTTTTGAGATGCAAATTTAGGGCACTGTTTTGGTTAGGATTGTCCACTTATGCATCATTTACCGTGACACAGTTTTGCTTAGGTCCAGTTGCAACCAACAGAAGGATCTTTACTTGCTGGTGTTGAGGAACCTATTTGTATGCTAAAGTGTTGTTCAAACACAGATACAATAAGTTCAACTTCTGTGTTACTTTCTTTTTATATACTTGCAGGTTAACTCTATTCTTTGCTGGCCCTTCAGCATGTGAAAATGTTGTAACAGTAATTTACTGTACGTAACACTTGGAAATATTTGTGGGGAGGGTTCTTCATATACCTACTGAATGTACGTTTTGAGTTTACTCAGGTTTGGGACTTGGGAAGGGGTGGGGAAAAGTTGTCTCAATTATGGTTTTTGCAGTAGCCTTTCGTTACTCTGAGTCACAAAGCTATTTTGACAGATGTTTGAGTTAGGAGGTTCTAAATTCTTTTGTTTAGGGCATAAAACAAAGAGGGTGGAACTGGCTATGTCACTTACAACCCACTGGAGGAACAGCCAGTTTAGTGTGGAGGTAACACTAGTGTGGTGTCCAAGTCCAGCCTTTATAACTTGTCAAATAAAGGTGTGTTTGCTTATAGCTGCCAGTCTTTGTTACAGTTTTAACTGTGAGAGAGTGGATGAAAAGAAGATGCTTAAATGCATGGAGTTCTGCTGCGGAACAATGTGTCAGGGTTCGAGAGGAGGCCAGCAAGAGGACATCATGGAAATCACCCACTACTGACTGCTCTATCAAGCTGAGAAAATGGGTCAAGCTTTCTTTAAACAACTAGAAGAAGTCTCATGATTGCAGGGCCTTCAGCATGGGAGCACTAGAACAGGCTGACCAAAGATGTGGCATAAAAATGCTTGGAATTTCTCCAAACACCTGAACAAAGCCCTGTGCAATCTGATCTAACTTGGATCCTAGCTCTGTTTTGAGCAGGAGTCGGTCTGACCTGACCTTCTGGGCTGCCTTCTAATATTTCCTATGATTCTGTAATTTTAATAGAGAGTTCCTTGTGAATTAATATGTGGTCTGCTTTGTAAATGTTAAAGTCTGTGTTTCTTTGTTAAAAATTTGAGGTACAGATAGTAAAATAAAAAGACTTGCCTATTTCCCAGGGGTTCTGTAGGATGAAATCATTTCCTAAAAAAAAAAAAAAAAGCCAAATTGATGAGTTCCAAGTCTCTATTATGCTATAGAAACAATCACTAATAAAATTTTACGTGTTTTGTTATTGTTATACACTTCACGAGTGAAATAAATTGCATAAATTGGTGTAAAATGTCAATAGAAGAACATGAAATGAAACCTAGAGAACTTTTCCCCTAGAAACCTTTTCTTACACTTTATTCTAGCTTCGTATATTCAAATAATTCAAAATATCAGTTTCACACTTTTTATTCATGTAGGCCATGCAAATAATTAGGTTTATAACTCATGTTTTCCTTTCCCATACTATATACTCTTCTCATTGTATTTTCATTAGAAAGTGCCTAGATAAAACTTTGAAGGTGCCTAGAAAACATGCTACTTTCGATTTTTCACAAGTCCCTACAGTGCTTCTGAAACATCCCATTCTGCGAGGTGCCACATATGGCTATGTACTGGAAAGAAAATGTGAGCTTGCTTAATAGTTTTCTCCCTACAGGTGTCTGTATAGAGAAGTCAGAATGCTGCTTCTGTGCCTACTTAAAGCACTAAGCAATCCTAGAATCACAGGTTCACAGAATAGTTTGGACTGGAAGAGACTTTTGAAGTCCACCTCAGCCAACCCCCCTGTCATGCACAGCGACATCTTCTACTAGAACAGGTCAGTCAGAGCCCTTTCCTAAAGCCCTGGCCTTAATCTATCCAGGCATGGGACATCCACCACCTTCCTGAACAACCTGTTCCAGTGTTTTACCATCCTCATTGTAAAGAAATTCTTCCTTATATCTAGTCTGAATCTACCCTCATTTAGTTTAAAATCATTTCCTTCTGTCATATCAAAACAAACCCTACTAAAAAAGTCTCTCCTTATTTCTCTTACATCCTCATTTGAATTATTGGTAGTCAAATTTATTACCTGCTGTGTTGGGTTTGTGCCTTGACCCTATGCTGTGAGGTTGGAGTGTTTGCTGTGATAAGATTCCTTCTGCTGTGACTCTGGTGACTGTCAAAAAAAGCAGTAGTGACAGGGCTGCTTTTCTACTGCCATGGCTCACTCATTTTGTCCTCCTTCCCTCTTCTGCGTTATTTTTGTATCCTCTTTCCTCCCCTCCCATCTCTTAAAGGTCTCCAAGGGAATTCGTTTTTACACCCTAAAGGAAATGGTAATGAATTTGCCATAGTAACTACCTGTCCAGGTGCACTCTTTTGTTGACCCCCTTCTGTCTTGAGTGGTGATACTTGTTACTGTGTCTGAAATAACTGTGCTCCCATCTTCTGGGCCTTCCTAATGAAATGCTGGAGCACTATGTTCTACAGAGGTCATGGAAGTAAATATCCATCTATTTGCAGAAAGGAGTTTGGCTATTCAAATACTACAGCATTTTGGGGCAGTACACTGTGAAAGAAGGAAGAGGATGGTACCGTGAACTAGTGTAAAGGCCCACAAGGATCTGTGCTACACATGGAAAGACCTGAGGAAATTCGCAATTGTAACCAGTTGTAACAGCAGCCCCAGTGTTGCAAGAGGTGCAAAGTTAAGGGAAGGTGCCTGTGCTGATTTGAAAGCTCGTCATGTTGAATGAGAAGCTTTTGCTGTTACTACTGTTCTTGGCTTCACAACTCAGTTCTCTTCCAATTGTGGCACTCACTGGCCTGCTTATGAATGGATTCATTAGGTTTCCTCACTATGGCACAGGAGAGTACTTACTGCTCTCAACTTCAGTTTACTGCTGGATTATGGTGTTGATTTGGTATGTGGAGGAGTCAGACAAGCTGCATGTGTGACACCAGGCAGTATCTGCCCCTTTCCTGGCAGCAGAATGTTAAATCAGCTCAAGGTGCCCTGTCTTAAGGTCACCATGAGAACATAAATGGTCTGTTGTTTCTGCAGAATTGACTCCCCCATGGCTGAATTGCCTTGAATCATTCTACAGCTTGAGAACAAGCTTTTATAGAAATATACAGAATTTCTTCGGTGTCTGTGTTCAGCTTTTGCCTTCCCAGGGCACTGATCTTTCCCATATTGCAAGTACTGCAAGTACATATTCTTCCTGTTGCTCTTGCACCAGAGACTGGAGTGCCAACGTGGAAAACAAGGAGAATGGAGCAGACTGATGTATGTGTGGAAATTCTCTCAGATGTCAGAGAATAGCTGATATCAAAATATGTGCCTCTCGAGAAATCAATAAACTGCAGTTTAGTCATGTTGCAGCTGCCTTAAGATGAGCATCCAGACCATTTTTGCTTTCCTCAAAGCTGCACTGGAGTGCTCTGAAGCCTACAAATATTCTAGGTTTTTCATGCTACAGGAGCAAAAGAAAACAGGGTTGTTTTTTTTCTCTGCTTATTTTCACAGACTTAAATTGTACTGCCTGTTAAATACCCCTCTTTATTGATGGTGAGTCACAGTTAGCCAGCATGTATTCTTGGAATTTTACAGAATAGTTTTGTTGCTGTGATTATCACTATTGTATGCATTTGGGCTATTTGTCTGCGCCTAGCTGCTTATTCTTTAAGATTTTCTATTGCAGCTGGAAGAGATTTAGTATATGTAGACAGAAGCAGGAAACCATTTCAATTCTGTTGGTGAACAAGACATAGTGGCTTTAACTTTTAAAAACAAGTTAAAAATAGGCACTGCTGTTATGGACATTTGTGTTTGCTGTGTGATTACATCGTAATAAAAAATATGAGGCTTATTTTTTAATAGTTTCCTGTTGTGAATTTTATTTTCTCAGAAATGAGAGGCTAATAATTCTCAGAGGGATTTTTGTGGTCTGATGTAAAAAATAAGTATTTGCTCAAGAAGTTTACAATGTCTATTTCAATTTTTGTCTTTTCGGGATAATTCTGTGGTTGAAGGTTTCATGCTCCTTTGCTTCTTTTTATTCTTTTTGTTATACAGAGAAATTAGAATACTTGACCTTAGCACCATTTGTCCTGGATTGTTTTAAACACTTTAGGCATGATACTTCTTTTAATCCTCACAGAGTCTGAAGTGCAGAGTCTTTCTGACTTATCTGAGGTCATTGTAGTAGACATGAAGTTTTCTGATTTCTCAGCCCTGTATCCTGGCCACAAGACTACAATATTCCAAAGCCAGACTGTAGCATTCAGTAAGTCTACCTTCTTCTTTCAGACGATGAGCTAACTAGTTCTTTGTACATGCAACTGCTGCAATTGCAAAGGCAAATTGTTTTGACAAAGATAGTTACCCACTGTGTGCATGTAGAAAAAGGAAAAGCTACCAGAGAAAGCTCCACTTACTGTATCGTGATTTCCACTGTTTGTAAAAATTAGGGAGGATTTTCCTCCCCTCCATTTGTCTGCATATTTCAAGCACTGTCTTTCCTTGAGGAATATCCCAGTGGCCTGGGAACTGTCCCCCAAACAGACACCTAAATACTTGAATGATTTTCAGTACTGCATACAAATCTGTGGTGTTGGCCTGAACCACAGCAGTTTTCCTCTCTAGTCTTTTTAAAAAGAAACTGCACTGGCGTGAAATTGGAATGATACACAAGTAAATCAGACTCCTGAACTTTGTGTGATCACCATGTGAAGGACAAATTGAAGTGCACTCAACCTCCTGATAAAAAAAGCAATTGGGAGAGCAATAAAAGGATATGCAGCTGTAGAAAAAAATGTGAGCAAAGGACAGAGTTCAGATTAAAGACAGAAGCTGAAGAAAGGCAAGGCAAGAAATAAACAACTCTTTAAAATAACTCTTGTGGAAGTCCTGCAGTGTAAGGGGAAAAATTCATTCTCCTGCCCTGACCTCTAAAGAGAAGTCATCAGTTCTCTGAAACTCTATGTGAAAAGGAAGTGCTAACATCTGTTTTTCCATGTTCAGTCAGTGAATTTGATACTGTTTGAAGAAAGAAATTCGCTTCAAGAATTCAGTCACGTTGGCTGTCCTACCCAGCAGCTCAGCCTACTCTTCTGCTGAGCATTTTTATGTTGAAAATGCATCATTCTAGTGGAGCATGAAGCAAGCACTATACTAAATTGACTGAAATGAGATTCTGGCAGCTTTCAGGGTGAATGAAATTGGTTCTGTGGGGTCCAGTCCTTCCCTCACTCACTACAAGATTACTTACTTCAGTTGTAAATGCCTTTTCTTCTTCTCTTGTTAAGAGATAACTTAATAATTCCAACGCCTCTGTGCTTCAGTTAAAATTGCATCTATCTCTGAACCTTCAAGTGTGAGGTAAATGAAAACAGTGAATCTGAGGAGCCCTGCCATGTCTATCTTTTTGTTTCTTTCTGTGTGAATGGCAGGCATGAGAGATCAGGTCCCATTCATGTCTTAGTCTGTTTTCGTTGCTGAATATCACTATCACGAAAAAAGATGTCTTCACATGTGTGAGAAATACAAACCAAATACAATCCCTGCACCTCCATAGTGGATGGCTGAAGTGAAAAAATGTATTGCAGTAGGTATGTATGGTGATCAGTTCAGTATGTCCCATCAGCAGCTGATGATGGTCAGCGAAATTGATGCAGACTTTAGGTTTTGTTGCTAAAAGACTACTAAAATAAATAAGTCGATGAGAATTTACTGGATATTTCTTTGATGCTAAGAAGGAGCTGTGAAGGTTGGCTTCATTTAGCATCCAAATTTATAAATGTGATCATTGGAATAAAATTACACTAGTTTTCATATGTGGATCCTATGTGAGATTTCATGTGCAAAATTATTAATTTGTGTTATAGGGGCACCTGCATCCTCAGGTGGGACCAGTGCTATGCATATGTAGGGATGCCTGTGAAATATGGCACTGTAACCATATGTATTTGACTGAAGGTTTTACATGAGTATTTTACCAAAATGTGTAATCATTTCTCTGTCACCTGAAGAGTTTAAATAAAGGCAGTCAGACTTACTTACAGTATTTCACTGAGTCCTTGGAGAAATTGTGTTCTACATTCTGAACCCCATGGTGAATCCTTCAGACTGTCCTACAGAAGGGATTAAAAAAGAAATGTTTCCAATAGCAACTTGTTCTTCTGTTGGAACAAGCCAAAGTTATTTGAAAAGATAGCACAGAAATAGGGAGGCCGGGGAGAATGAATGCTATTTTGAAAATGTAAATGGAACAGTCCTAAATTGCAAGGATTTTGATGGGGAAGTGAAAGCGAACGATCTATCCTACCTGAACTTCATAGAATTGCATCCTGAGTAGCATTAAACCTCAGTCATTAGACTTCCTCACCATGTGCATATCATCAGTCCCTCTTCTGGTGTTCTTGACCTCCTCAATATCAGCCTCCTGGACATCACAACGAATCAGCACCTTCTGTTACTGTGCGACAATATTGTCTATATTCTATAGGATCTGGGGATGTGCTGATACAGGAGCGGTGAGGGTGGCAGTGCCTGCAGGGTTGGTGTTCTGCTAGACAAGGGATGAAGATCACATGAGAATCTCTTGCCCTTCTACATGGAACTGCTTTTTAGAGCTTTTTAGAGCAAGTTTTTTTACAGCTAGTCTTCAGAGCATAAGTTGCATGAGAGAGAGGGGGGAAGAACACAATAATTGATGATTTCTGGAAGCAAAAGGTAATAAGAGGAGAATTAAATTCCTGAGAACTTGCATATATTAATAATGACTCTTGGAATATCTCGTTCATGTTAATAACCCCGAAATAAAATAAACCGATAATACACACATATTCTTTAAAAATGCAGTTTAAAAAAGCATGATCGGGAGATCTATTTCCTTGTTTTCCTAATGTAATTTTTACATTTACCCACCAGATGGCAGCCACAGACTGCCCACTGATTCGAGCATACCCGCCTCCTATTTATATAATATCTATGACCCGAGACCATAGTCTGACAAGAGCTGCGTTGCTTTCAAGGAAGTCAGCAAAAATAAATACAACTGAAAATTGAGCAATTTTGTTCCTCTGATTTCCAGTTATGCTTGCTTTATATAAGTGCAGCTACAGCATTTACCATTTGGGAAAGTGAGGAATCTGGCCATATATGCGTGCAAATATAATGCATTTAAATCAATGAAATAAATTCATTCTTTGAGAGTTATGTTCTCCTTACAGCTCTTTTTCTGGTCTGGTCAGGTCAGGTCAGGTCCTCAGCTTGTGGAACTAGACAATGATACACACTCAATCGATTCAGACTGGCCTAAGCTTGTGAAAACAATAGCCCCAGTTTGACAACATCTGGTGACATGCAGCTGACTGCACCGACACAATTAATCTCATACATCCAATGTGAGAGGCTCTGTCCAGACTTTTTAACCCCCATGTGTTCTTTCTTGCCTTCTTATGCCTTCTGTCATTCCGTGTCATGCCTACTGTGTGGGAGATATGGCAATACTGTTGCTTTACTTGGAGATTCCTCCTGTGAGGAACATGCTAGGATCTCATCTCCTGGTTTCAGCCCAGTCTTCCACTCCTGTATACCAATGTTAAAAACATACCTTAGTTCTCCCGCTGTCACATCATATGGGGCAAGAAAGTTCACGTCTGACTTGGGTGCTTTGAAAGCACGTGCTTAATTTTTTCAATCAGAGAAAATTGCCAGCAATTTGTAGAGACGTAACTCTGCTGGACTGGACCCTGTGCAAAATTGTCATGGGATGGGACTTTGTTAGAAGGTTTGCTGTCTAAGTAGTCTGGAAGAGTTATCACCAGAATGTGTAGGGACATGTCCAAGATGACAGAGTTTATCAAGACAGGACCAAGAGAGATCCCAGGTATTCTGGGTCACTAGCACTGTAGCATTCGCTGTATAAGAAATATCACTTAAGCCTATTGTTTTCCGGAGTTCTTGGAACTGGTTTCAATTTTGGTGTAGTGACTGCTTAATTTAGAAATTACTGTCCAAGGAGGACACAGGAATAGCAACAGGGGAAGCTGATTTTTCCTGTGAGCTGACAGATGTGTGCTTTGTATTTGGCTTTTATTTTGCCTGTGTGCTGAGAGGTTTTCTGAGCTGGCAGGGTTTGGGGGACAGAGAAAACCCTAGAATTTTAATACTCCTGCTGCTCCACTGGATAAGCTGCTCCAGTGGATAATTTGAGTAAGCAGCCTGGGAGGGATCATACACGACAGAGATGAGCACTAAACAAAATGAGGCCTAGTGACTAAATGACATTTGCTTCTTTCCAGAGAAAATCTCGTTATATTAGTGTAGTTTCTCTGGATTTCCTGGATTCAAGGAAGGGCAGCAAATGGCTCTCTATCTAATTGGACTTTATCCAGCCTTGACAGTATTTTTCTAAGAGGATTGCTGGATTTTTATTTATCTTTGAACACCTTTTATCCTTAAAAGAAAAAGGAAAAAAAGAAGCCATCCCTCAAATGAAGCTTAAATGCAAAAGGAAAAGTTGCATGGTTGAGTGGATGACAAGAAATAATGTTAGAACTTCCCCAAAACTGCCTTTTAATCTAGAATGGTGCAGGGTAGGAGGTGTATGTCTTTCATCCATGGAAAAGAAAAAATGAAACTTTTTGCATGGTTGGGATGTCATAATGACTGGGGAATCTTGCACTGGTGTAGACTGAGGAAGTAAGAAGCCAAGTAACGTAATTTTTGTTTCTTCAGTCACCATGTCATGTGGATGAATAAAGGGAAGGTTTCCTCCCTGCTGCAGAACTACTTTTCTATAGAAAAACCTCATCATTCTCCAGCATGACATTCTGGTCACCAGCAAGCTCCTGGCTCAGCAGGCTCTAGTGTCACTCTGAGGTTACTCCAGGCTGGTGGAAATCAAGGCATGTCCAAGCTCAAATGGAAAAGTGTATTAGAATATTGAGATCAAAATATCTCATAGTAGGACAGTGTGCTTTTTAACAGGATCCCATTGGACTGTAAATCTGTAGCTGAAGTGCAGTGCCACAGGCTCTCCTCTTGCTCTGCTGATCTGATAGAAAGGTGCAGCACGGTGGTGGGATGCAGCTCAGGCCGGCCAGCTGCAGCCAACACCTTCAGTCAGTCAGCAGGAAGGAAGCTGTGATGACACACCCTGATGTACCTAGGAGGGAGCACAAAGAGAGGGCCACTGGCATGGGCCCCTCGTGCTTATGCCCTCTCTCTTTCACATTGACTGAAAGAGAAGATAAGATGCTGAGGCAGAATGTGTCTTGGTTCTGGAGCTGCTATTCCAGTTTTCTTATCCTTGGTTTTGATCTGAGAACTGGTCTGCAAAAGGAACACAGCTATGGAGTTGATGTCTAAGTTAGATGTTTGTCTCAGTTCTACCTTAAACAGCAGCCTACACATTTGAAAGGCTGAACGGATGAGAAATCACAGGCCCACTTCTTTCCTTCCCACACATTTCATTTGCTGGTAGCTTTTCTGAAAGGATTTGCCATTGACTACTTCCTGACCTACTTTATTTCACACGTGTAGACAGGGAAGGTTTTCAGCAGTTGCTGATCATTCTCTTCTGGAAAGTAAAACTGGCAATACTATTTTTATTTTCATCTTAGGGAAAAAGAATGTTACTCATGCCCTAGGGCAAGTTCATAATTTGCCTTCAGTTTAGGTAATGTGAAAGGACATGCCTATTAGAGCTTTTGCTTTGGATATTAACTGCCGGTTCTTCACTGAAACAAAATATGCAGCATCCTTCTATCTTCAGAGGGTTTTGAACCCAGCATGGACACCCCAAGCTGTTGGTGCCTTTCTCTTTCCAATCTTGAAGGTCAGGTAATGGGTCTTGCATAGCTAAGCTACTGTTCATTTCTGTTACAGCTTTTGACACGTCCTAATGTCTTAAAAAACTGAAACCAACAAACAAACACAAAAGCAATTTCACACAGCTAAGAGTATAAAACTGATGCTTGTTGCTTTGAAGCAGTGTCATGATTCTTAATAAAAAAAATTGGTTTTATTCAGCTTAGAATTGCAGTAGAGTAGTGGTAAAATCTGACCTCCTAGAATATATATTGTATAATTTATAGATCTCTAATAGCTTCTATATTATAGATGTCTTCACTTTCAGTACACAGATACACAGAAAAAACAAAACATATTATATAGCTATTACTTAAGAGCAACGCAGAGTGTAGAGCACTGCAGAAACTGTAAATTACTTGCCAGAATCCTCTTGCTGCAAAACCAGAGTAATGTTATTTTTTGAAAATGCATTTGAAATTATACTGCCTGTGGAATATTTATATTATGAGAGATCCTTGAAGTTGCCAACTGCTTTGGTGGGGGTGGAAGACATTTTTTTAATGTTAGATAAAGTACCCTTCAAAACTTCTTTATGTGATATTTTACTGTTATATTGGGATACTTCCTCATTTTGTGAATGGAGTCATCAGTAAAGAATGATGCTATGGTGCTTCACCAGCCAGTGAAGCCAGTGTTTGTGAAGCTCAGTTTGACTGTTGGTCCTTGTCTTGATCCTACTGCTTCAGGAGCTGGTTGCGCAATAGACTCAACTCCTGGACCTTTTTGACACATTCATGCCGCATGGTAACAGAAGAGCTCTGTGGTTATTTCTACCAGATGTTATACATGAGGAAATTCCATCTTGCATATTTGTTTTTTTAGAATAGAAACATCTTGAAATTTTATTATTATTACAGGAGTTATCTGTTTGTATTGCAGCGAGCAATGTTGGTACTGCTCCTGAGATGACACGAAAATACCTGTGTCTTTACAACCCCATCAACTGTATCTGTTGCAACATACACCCTTATATCTTTGCTTCTCATATGCCACTCTGGACTGCATGTTGAAGAAAAGTGTTATTTAACAACTGCAATAGAAATCTGTGTTAAGACTTTCAAAAATGCCCCGTTATTGCAATATTTCGGTTTGAGAGAAAACAAAAGACCTTATCTTGCTGTTGTTCATTTAATTTTGCAGACAGGCATTGGAATCTACTTTTGGAAAATCATTCTCTCTATGGTGTGTGAAGGTTCACATCTGAGAACCTGAGATGTCTGGCTCTGACTTGCTGTGTCAGCTGGGAAATGATCCCCTCTGTTATTTTCAAGATTTTTCTATAAAATAAAACAGAACACACTCAATTTTATTCACATTTCAGTTTCATTCACATAAACATATAAAACAGTCCTCAAATGAAAAATCTTACACTGAAACGAGTCTTGTTTTTCCCTCATTTGTACTCTTACTACTATGTAGAAGACAGTAGAGCAAAGGGAGAAAGTGATCAAGCTAGAAAAAACAGACTGCTTGGAACAAAGGGAGGAGGCAGAAAATGAGATGGGCATAGCTGAAAGGATTGAAAGCTGTTGAACAGCCTAGATCAACATGAGAGTGGGTAGTCAGATTCACTGCCTTGAATTTCACCCCAAAATAAATTGGAGGATATTTTTTGCTGAAAGACTGCAGTATTTTCTGTGTGTGATATCTCAGGCAAAGCACTGCAGTGTTTCAGACCAATGGTGTGTGTGCCATTCTGTACATCTCTGTTGAGTACCTGGCATGGACTTAAATACTCACGATGCTCAGAAACCCTAAGCAGACCAATGGTCTGGAGGATGTGAATGGGGCTATGAAGTTAAAGATCAGTACTTTAGGAATGTTGTGCTGTTGTGTATATCTGTTCTCTAACACATGATAGGGTTTTCGGACGTACCCTCAGGTACTATGACCCATAGATTCCTCTGTGTGTGAAATAAAACAGAATTAAATGGGAGGCAAAAAAGTCTGAAACCAGAATATTGCCTGCTATGCTGTGGTATTACATCTTTTCCTTCTAATGCACGGGCCCCTGTATCCCATCTTCATCCCTGCCTCACTCAGACAACAAAACTCCCCCTACCTGTACCCTATTTCTACCCATCATTCAGCAACACACATCAGTGTGACTTAGTTGTCTCTGCAAATTGCTGACAGCTACTCAGACATCACTTTATTTTATAAATGAGATCTCTTTCTATTTTAGGTCAGCAGATCTGCCTAGGTTGTGGCAATTGCTTTCCATTGCTCTGTGCTCCTGTCAAAAAACTATCTCAGGACGATGAGAAATTACTCCCTTCCCAGCCAAAGTTTTTGCCATAGAATTTATAAAAGCTTTGAAAAGCCTTATTCATTTTTCAAATTATTCAGGGAAAACCCCTACAACCTTTGACTTTTAATTCTCTGTATATTCACGTGTGTTCCTTGTCCTGACAGTGTGAACTCCTTTGAGAGTCCATGAGACCCCATGTTTTCTCTCCATGCAGGAATTTTCAGTTCTGTATCCTACCCACTGAACCATTAGGGCTGCAATACTACTCCTGAATTTATTCTTTCTTCGTGTGCTGCCTTGTTAATGTCTAGTAGTATTGTAGTATTGTTGCATTAAAACTTTTTTTTTTTTAAGTTTTGTGGGTTTTGCTAGCATTCTGGTCTGTATTCCTTTATGGTTAGTAGACAACTATTAAATGATAAGCCTGTCCTTAAAACTGCATCTCAGTGTATCTTCCATGGAAAATTTCTGTGGACCTTCAGACGTATTCTGATATCATGCTTTCAGTACATTTTTCATGATGATTTCCAGAGCAGTGATATTTGGATAAAACTCCTTCAAATTGCATTATTTCAAGAAAGGGTGTGAAGACAGATGATGATTGGTTTCTAAATCATATACCATTTATTTGATATGAGTCAGCTGCATGGTTAGATGTCTGTCTTCTTTCACTGTGTTTGAATAGTGTTTATAGATTTGAGTCCTGCTTTTATTAAAGTCAGTGACAAATCTCAAACTGTATTGAAAGTAAAGTTGCATCTCTTTGTTTAGGACTTATTTTAAGGTAGCTGCAAAATCCCTTAGATGACAGGGAGAAATTTTAAGGTGGTGTGGTTTGATGTCACATTATTTATTCAGGTTTTAAATTTTGTTATGTCTGTGACATACATACATTTTCTTGGGTGATTTTTAAATAATAGTGGTTTATTTCATTTAGAATGAAACTTCCTGGAGAAGTTTTTGTAACCTGAAAATTGCAATTCTGTGTTAAGATGAGGGTCAAAAGGTGAAACTACTAAGGAAGAAATAAGCAATTCATTTGTAACAGCAATACTGCTTCAAATGTAGAATTGCATAATAGGAGTGAAATCGCTGCTCTTGACAGAGAAACTGGAATTTTTGTGGGGTTAGAACTCTACATTAGGAAATTCACACTTTCCTGTTAATCATGGTCTGGGTTATCCTTCCCATTATTAGGGTTCACTAGGATGTTTTTTCTAAGCTAGATAAGAGTTTGGTCAGATTTGAAAGCTTTTTTGAAAAGCAGGACTAATAGCCTTTATTCTCCAGGATTAATGTGTGTGTCTCATGAGTAGTTTAAGTTTGAAGGCTCTGTCACAAAGCCTCCATTATGATTAAAGCTGTCACTAACTGAAAGCCAGGTCAATCTCAAAAAGATTTTCAAATATAATATTTCATGCTGCCAACATCCTTTTCTCACAGGACATTTATACTTCTCATTATAGTAGCTGTCTGAAATTAATAGCAGTAGTGATGTCAGTACTTTGTGAACTTTGCAAAATGTGGTATATTCCTCTCTTCAGAAAGGGTAGCAGATGCAGAAAGAAATTATTATTGCACTGAGTTAGTTTTTTAATTAACATGTTTTCTTCTCTGGGCAGTCAGGCACACTAACTGCCAAGAAATTTAGGGCAGTAAAGTGCCAGTGTTGCCCTGCATAATGAAAAAAATGTTTTGTTGCCAAAAGAAGGGTGAAAAATATCAGTGAGATTCCCTAAGAGGGCCAGACTCTGGATTTACCTGTTGTCTATATTTCTGGTTTCTTCTGTTATTTTCCTTTCTGTTTGTGCCTCTCTTTAAGTAAATTCACTATTCAGCAAAATTTCAGTAAAAATTAAATAGAAATGAAGGGTTGACTTAGTGCTTTAATCTTAGGTCATTTCAACCAGTGTCTTCACTCTGCAGATTGTCACTCTGAGTGGTCTAATTAAATGTATTATTTTTGGTTACAACTTTTTTAAGCCTGCCTTGGTATCAGATGTTTGGGTTACATTTCTGTAACCCTGATCAAGTGCCATCATCTGTCCTCATGCATCTCTAGCGCTCAGCTATGCACATTGACTCAGCTGTGCTAGGGGACTGTAAATGATGATGATTTTGTTCATGAGAGACCAAGCATCTGAAATCTGTTTTCACTCACAGTTTGAAATGGGTGCAGTCCTTTCTGCAGCAATGTCTGTCGCTGAAGGGCATGTTCAGAACTTTACTGCCAGCTTATTTGAAGTAAACTGTATAATTTGAAGCAGGAGTCCTGAGGCCTGGCCGTCCCTTGCTGGGTTTAAAATGAGTGTAAGGGAAAGACTTCAAAACAAGAAGTGTCTCTGTTGCACGTTTGATGGATGGCATCAGACAGAATGGATAGAAAAACAGTGCCATTATGAAGTGATGAACTTATAGAAGTGCAGAGAGCAGAACTGGTGATGAACTTAAACCCAAGAAAGATACGCTTATTGGACTTGGGTGCCAGAGTGATGCACTGTGTGCTGTTTCTGTTACTGGAATGCCAAGGATGCTGTCTGGGTCTCTGTTCTTGTGGGAAAGACAAGCCACCATTGACATTGCCCTTTTTTTTCCTCTCAGTATGGCAAAAGTAGCAGAAATCATGTCCTCGGTGCATGTATATCTGGATGAACCTACCTCTGCAATGACAAACTGGTGGTGGGGCCGACAGTGTCAGGGAGGATTACGGTGCTTTTGGAGCCTGGTGCAGAAATCTTGCAGGCACAGAAAGTCACCAGACTTGCTGCACATTCACTGTGCCCTCGGAAGGTTTTTCACAGCTGCTGTTGGGGTTATTTCATACTGGACCCTGTTCACATGGTTGGTCTAGGACTGACAAGATCCACAACTGAAAACAGCACTGACAACCTTCCAAACTCTTATACCCCAAAGCCTTCAGGCTGACTGAAACAACTCCATAGTCACTGAGGCTTGGAGGCTCTCATCCCACATGTCTGCTGCAAAATGGCAAACCTGTGAAAAATGCATGATTTAGATGTTTTTCTCTTTACATTTCTCTTAGAGTCTCTTAGAAACTTTTCATGGCCTTCCAAGCTTTCTTTGGAGGAGGATCCCAGTTTTCCCTTCGGTGTACCCATAAAATGAGCAAGCCCCTGACATCAGGCTGTCTTTTGCTCCTCAAAGGTTTGTATGATGTTTTTACAGGACTTTAGGCACCTTGTGAATGTGCAGCTTAAATGCTTGTTGGTTTAGCTGAGTGCTTCCACAAACCGTGTGTGTGCATATGTATTTCCTTATCTGGTCTTCAAAATAATACTTGGATCTGTCAGCATATCCTTCTGCATTTTTGCAGAAAGCCAATTAACCCCTCTGCATCCCTTTAGAAGTGGCCAGAAGTCATGTGCCAAAGCTCACTGAGGTGCAACTGCTTTATTTCTGTATCTTAAAATAGCATATTTAAACTCCTGTAGTTAATAGCTCCCTTAGAAAGAAACCTTCCTCTAATCAAAACAGCCGAAGCTCTGCAAAGTCATGTGACTTTTATTTCCTCTCTGGAGCCCTTAAAATGTATGGTTTTTTTTTCCCCTTGACATACCACCTTACAGTTAAATAAGTTCTTGGCATGAAGGGGTCTTAAGGATTTAAATTTCCTCCCAGTATTCTTTTTCATCTAATATTTGCCAGTACTTTCTTAAGCAACTAAAATTAAAATATCCTTATTCTTTGATCTTTTATCTTTTTCTCCTGAAAGTCTAAAATCACAGCTTGTTAACTGAAGCCATCCAAAGGGAGCCATGCTAGGAGAGGAAGAAAGAGAAAACATAAAATAACTGCTGAAACCACCTCATAACTTGGCTTGGTTATCAGTTCTCAGCCCAGAGCATTCCAAAATTTGCTCAGGTGCTTCATTCACTTGGATATTTTACAAAGTGGGGAACCTGAGTAGTTTTTTTTTTTTTAATTTGTCTTTTGGCAGTCTAAGTAAACTGGTAATTTATGCAGTTGCCTCTCTGAACTATATCTCTATTCTAAGGTCTTCAGACATCATAAACACATATCTGAAAATGAATTAATATCTATGTTATCTCTACTGCATCTAAATTTTTTCACATCAAGGAAATATGTGCATTAAAAACAGGCCAGTTGCACTACATAGGTTATTCCATGTTAATATCTCCTTAGTTGCTTCAGCTGTCTATCCACTACCTAACCAGCAAAACTCTGTGGCATCATTTTAATATCTTCAGAGTATGGTGCAGAGATGCTCCAAAATCTTGAAGTTAGAGAAAGTATTAGTCTCCTGCATCATCTAATCGATTTGATATATTCCTAGTTTCTTATTCACTGCAGAATTCAGCCATCTAATGTGGTTAATTTTTATATGAGGCAGAGACAAATCAGACAAATCAAAATAAAGAAGAAAATGGCAAGTATGCACCTGCAAAATGAGGGTGTTAGGTCAATCTTAATTAAAGAATGTTTTTTTAGAAGCACACAAACAATAATTTTGATAAATACCATGTGGTTTTTCTTACTTTTAATACCTGTTATATTGGTGTATAATTCTTTCATTAACAATTCTTGTCATCTTACATAAGGCAATGTTGGCTTTTTCTCTTTTCATATTGTTTGAATTAGAAAGCAATGTATAGAAGAAAATATTTTTAAATGCTTTTCTTTCAAAAGATTAGAAAAAGAACACATAATTTTTGCAAGAGTTTCTTTGTTGAAATCATTATTTTCTAATTTTTTTTTTTTTTACAAAATCATTTTTGCCCACTTGAAAATGAAAACACTCCGAAAGAAAAGTCACCAGTTTTAGACAAGCATTTTGGAAAAAAGAAGAATACAAGTTTTTTTAAGTAGTGAAGAAAGGAAATCCTACTCTAAGAAACTTTTAATTAACTCCTGTCAGCAATTCCCAAAAGTTAAGACTTGAATGTTTTCCTGAGCCCAATTCAGAGCATACTGAAGCTTATTAAGAGCCACAGCAGGAAAGTGATAGTGGTGGAGACAGGTGCAATGGGATATAAAATCTGAACCTTAATTGAACACCTTTGAAGCATTTCAAGTGATAATCATGACAACATAAACTGCAACACTGAATCTTGAATTAACTCTGAGGCTGTTTCAGTAATAACTTCTTCAGTGAAAATTTTCTGTTCTCTGCACGGAATCTACACTCATCCAGGTGAGCCTTAGGTTGTGTATTACCAAAACAATAAACCAACCCAAACCATTAAGCAACTCTGACTCAGTGATTTCCTAAGCCAAAATTCATTACAGCCAGCGAGTGTAGTCTAGAGAAGTACATTAGTACTACAATGTGTTTGTCTTGTTATTACACTCTTGTGTTTATAGCTGTTGGAGATAAAATTCTGGACTAGAAGGACCTTCGAGTTGACATGATACAGTTGTTCTTAGCCTAATTAGTTCATGCATGAATGAGAAATAGGAAGAGACTACTCACAGTATAGGCATCATCTCCTTCTTTGTAGGGTTTTATGGGCAGACAACCTAGCTTTATGTGGCTTTTGAGGGGAAAGAAAATGACTAGGCAGAGCCATGAGCTCTATCCTTCAGTTCTGCTTCATGACTGCAATGCCAGAAGTCAGGAAAATGTGGCAGGAAAAGGTAAGAGTGTGCTCTTAGTAAAGAGCATATCATGAAGTAATCTTTCAGTCCCTAGTGACAGTGACATACTGGAATATTCCAGCCAATAGGGGGAATATGATAATGGCATTGCCACTGTGGATTACATTTGGGTCACAAATATCCACTGCTCATGGCCCTTCTCTGTATTAGGAAGCAGGGAAGATAATGCCTTATGAAGCAGCCAAGCTTCATCACTTACTGAATAAGCAATAATATATTGATCATTCAGGAAACATGTCCTGTAGAGCTGCTTGCCCTAGAAAAATCAATCCTCGGCTAATCTGCACATTTTGTAGCAGAATATATAATAACTCTTCAATTACTTGCATATATTGTTCTGTATTTGGAGCTGGGTATTGTGTGGGGTTTTTTTTTATCATGTGGGACACTTAGATGTTTGTTCCAAGTTCACTGCTTAGTGTTAAAAGT
Source organism: Ifrita kowaldi (assembly GCA_013398055.1). Taxonomy (NCBI): domain Eukaryota; kingdom Metazoa; phylum Chordata; class Aves; order Passeriformes; family Cinclosomatidae; genus Ifrita; species Ifrita kowaldi. The sequence goes on along the minus strand of VZRS01002789.1, from coordinate 88,124 downwards.
TGTGCTAATGCCCTTTTCTTATATCTTCTAAGTTTCTCAAATATTCTGAAGAGTTGGGAAAAGAATGCAGCTTAAGTAGGCTGAAATTTCTCTGTACTTCCACCTTACCATGAGGAGCAGAGAATTGTACATGGCTTCCAGTGGTAAAAGGAGAGGCTGAGCACCAGGAAAGATTTTGAAAGGCATATAGAATGAAAGATTTTAACAAGTTATGTAAGGTACTGCAGAAAACTTTCTCTTCTGCAATGGAGCATTCTTCTGCCCTTCAGCAAAATTACAGTTTAACTGACATTAGCAAAGAGTGATAGAGCTGGTGGTTGTTCTGGTTTTGACTGGGATAAGGTTGATTTTCTTCATAGTAGCTGGCATTTGGCTATGTTTTGGATTTGTGCTGGAAACAGCATTGATAACACAGGCATGTTTTAGTTACTGCTGAGCAGCACTTTACAAAATCTTTTCTGCCCCTCACCCCACCCCACCAGGAGGTTGGGGGTGCACAAGGAGTCAGGAGGGGACATGGCTGGGACAGCTGACTCCAACAGATTGAGGGGATATTCCATACCATACGGTGTCACACTCACAGATAAAGCTGGGGAGAGAAGTAGGAAGGGCGGGATGTTTGGAATGATGGTGTTTGTCTTCCCGAGTCATCGTTATGCATGATGGAGCCCTGCTGTCCTGGGGATGGCTGAACACCTGCCTGCCTATGGGAAGTGAGGAATAAATTCTTGTTCTCCTTTGCTTGTATGCACACCTTTTCCTTCATCTGTTAAACGGTCTTTATCTCAACCCATGAGTTTTTTCACTGCAACTCTTTGGATTTTCTCCTCCATCTCACCAGAGACAAGTGAGGGAGCAGTTGTGTGGGGCTTAGTTGCTGACTGGTGTTAAACCATGACAGCGGCTGACTGTGCTTTGCAATCATCATTATTTGTTAATGATATAAATCATCAAGTGAACTAGAAAAATATTATATTATTGCAGCCTTGCTCTTTTCCCAGAACTGATTCAGATGAATCTTGGCAGCTTGGGATTCTCATATCAGAAAAGTCCATAAACAGTTATTTAATTTTCCATCACTATTCTCTCTCATAAGACTTTCAGTAGAGATATATTTGAATCTTGTGCAGCAAAAAATCTGGCAAGGAAGATAAGAAATAAAACGGGCATAATCAAAATTCTGTGGCCTGACACTAATAAAGAGTGCTAAAATCCACTTATCACACAATCCCTCCTAGATTTTATATCTGTGTAGCAAAATAGAGTCATTAGCTGCAACTCCAAAGCTATCTTTTTCTACACAATCAATGGAAATGTTGAGAGAGAATAAATGGCATATATTGAAGAGGCTGCAATTGCATTTCAGAGCCATAGAAAAATCCATGACTTAAACATCAAACAATGAATCTTCAACTGAAATGCTTTTTTGCATTATCTGAAAATGTTAAAGTTGGAAGTACATCAAAAGTCATAGACAGATATCTAAAAGCCTTCTGGAGTAGATTGGGCTGCCTGAAAAAAGTCTCTGAACCTGACTTAAAGGGACGATTTGATCATAGAAAATATGGTGCAACAGAGCACAGATAAAGAACAGTATACTTGAAGGCATACATGAAGAAGGTGTACATGAAATCATAAAGTAGGTGTATATGACATGGATTTCATTTCTGAAAGGTGCCTATCCACCAAATGCTTAAAATCTTCTGGGGTGGAGCTTCTGACTTTGATTAACAACTTATTCCTGTTCTTCACTGTTCTTATTATGAGAAAGCTTTTATTTTCCAATGCTGGACAGTGTTGTTAGTAGAGGTAAAAAAGCTCTACTGCTATAATTGAAAACACTAATACTGTTGTTGCTCATGGTAGGCATAGAGAGGTGTTTATCCCCTTCATCATCCCATGGCTACCTTTTAAATATTTGAAAAGAACAATACACATCTCTCTAGTTCTCCCTCTCTAAAGAAAACAATTCCATGTTTTTCTTTCTTCTGGTAAATATTGGTTGTCTTATACTAGCCCTGTTCTCTGAACCTTCTCCAGCTAATCCACATCCTTTCTAGACTGCCATGTGGAAAATTCAGTGACTATACATACCAGACATGTAAAGAGGTGTCCTGGAAGAGATACAGAGGACAGATGATAATCTTTATTCCAAGAATGGAATGTTCCCAGATTCATGCATATGAAAAACTGAAATACAGGCATAGGTGAAGCTGAGCTTACGCAGTCAAACCAACTGTCATTGAACTTCATCAAAATCTGATGCTCCAGATAAAGTTGACAGACATTCCCAGATGATATATCAATTGCATTATGAATTCAGTATATTCAGAGTCGGGTTCTGCTGCACCACACCCTTGTGAAGCTGAGACTTCTGTGCTTTGGAAGGTATGAAGTGTGAAGTAGCTGTCGTTTCTTTTGAACAGGCTGTTAGCATCAATCAGCTGGATTATTGCACTTGGGCTGCTCGACTGAAGCAGTCATTCTAACAGACAAATACCCTAGGTGGAATGCTTGGTGATATGTCAAATTTGTCATTGAGCTCCTTACATTCATTGCTTCTCTCACATTCATTGCTTCTCTCACATTTGATATTTTGCATGAAGTACAACACCCATTTTGTTCAACAGCATAGGGTTCTGCTGAAAAGTGAAACCTTTGTTTGATACCTCCTAAAAATACCTGGCATTTGTTTGTAAGTTTACAGGGAAAAAGAGGCTTCACAGTATTGTGCTTGAGAAATATAATTCAATCAAAAACAGTGCTTATTTGAAAAGGCAGAGGAGTTAGAACTGTGTCTGTTAACTTTTCTGCATTAGTGTTTTGAGGTATAAACAATGAACTATGTAAGATTAAAAGACTAAGACACACATTACTAAATCATTGCTTTTCATGTAAAATTGTTATGGAAGACAGTTCACCCCATACTTTGTCCAAAAGAGAAGAAAGTGTAATGACATTCAGTAGTTAGCATAATCTCTGTGAAGGATATTTGATGTGCATGATATACTCTGAGGTGGAAAAAGGAGAAGCTGGAGCTGAGGCTGGAAGATAGAATCAGCCTAAATTTAGAAATACAGAATCAGAGAATCACAGAATCATCAGGTTAGAAGAGACCTCTAAGATAATCAGTCTAAGCCATGCCCTAACACCTCAACTAAACCATGGCACCAAGTGCCACATCCAATCTTTTTTTAAACACATCCAGGGATGGTGATTCCACCACCTCTCCGGGCAGGTGATTCCAGTACTTCATCACTCTTTCAGTGAAAAACTTTTTCCTAACATCCAACCTACATTTCCCCTGGTGCAGCTTAAGACTCTGTCCTCTCATTCTGTCAGTTGCTGCCTGGAGAAAGAGAATGAGTTAGAAGACTGCTGGAAAGATGCTTGCTGTAGGCCAGGAAACTGTCTTTTTCTCTTGTGTTCAATAGGGTTTGGATACTTATGAACCACCAGCGACATCAAACATATGCTGTTACCTGGCTTCTTCAAAATTTGATTCTACCTGATTTTAAAAAAGCTAATTTACCTTTTCTTTCTGGTCAGGACAGCAACCTGAAGAATCAAGAAGATATGCTGTGAGCTGGTACCCATCTATAATAATGGGGAACAAATAGTGGAAGAGCTTCATACAATACAAATATTCTTGTGTTTTTATTACCATAAAGAGGAGTAAAAAAATGGCATATAGCGGAATACTTTTGTTAGAACAATAAACACAAAATGTCTGGGCAGGCTGGCCAGATGTCAGAACGTCCCACCTTACGTAAAAATGCATACGGACAGCTTATTTTCTTAGTTCCTCATTGTAGCACATATAAATGACAAGGTGTGAAGGCATATATTAATGACCAAACTAAGTCACCCAAGCCTAATAAAGCTGAAGAAATTGCTCTCAGAGTGGTCTGGAAATGGTCTAGAAATGATGCAAGTTACAGGCATTCAGTAAAAAGTCAACTAGTTCAAACAGGGTCACCTAGACCTGGTTACCCAGGACCAAGATCAAAGATGTTTTGAATGCCTCCATAACTTCTGTGGGCAACCTCCCAGTAAAAATATATTTCCTGATGTTCAGAGGGAACCGCCTACATTTTAGTTTGTATCCAGATCTCTTGGACCAGATGACCTCCAGAGAACCCTTCCAACTTCACCCAGTCTGTGATTCTGTGGCACCCAGAAAGTATATGATTTACCATGGTGCTAAACATGAGAAGGACAGAAAGTAAAAGTTCGTCCATGTATAGCACCATGTCCAGGGAAGAGAAGATTTCATCCCAGGTCATACCATTATTGAACTATTCAAACATGAAGGAAATTTGCAATAATGTCAATAGTTCGGGTTAAGAAAAAAAAAGACAGGAGCACCAGACTCTGCAGACAATTAGATGAAGTAATTTTAAACACTTCTTGACAGTAAGATAGATTATACCCTGGAGGAAGTAGCAGGTTGTGGTGTCTGACACTCCCTGTTAAAACTGAACATCAGGAAGTGTAAGAAATTGTCAAATTTGTTAGAGAATTATTTTCACATCAGATAATCTAGGGATCAGTTTGGAGCTGTACACCTGTCACAGCTGAGGTTTTTTAAGAGTACCCTGCAGTGCGCTGCTGGCCTCTTCCAGATCTACCAGCACTGGCAGGTCTGACTTGTATCCTGTGCCTTCGCAATTTTATTGCACGTTCTTTAGAAGACTCAACACAGCACAAATCACTGAAGCTGGTACTTCACTAGTAAAAGTGGAAAGGTTAATCCATGTGCCAAGATATTTATCCTAGGACAGTATCTAACTTTTGGGAACAACAAAAAAAAAGATGGCGGCTTATTTGTAGAATGGCAGTGTGTGGAGTTGAAAGCTGGCAACATGAACTAGAATCCAAAAAATACGATTGGGTCCAGAGCCAGGAGGAACAAGGAAGATACTTTTGCTAACAAAGAGATTTAAGGCTGCATGGTGCACAACTTTCCATAAGCTTACAATATTGGAATTCCACCGCTCTCCTAACAAGGAGGTTTAGACACTTTGATGGTTTTGTTTTGGGGTTGGGTTTTTTTTTTGGTAGTTTTATTGCTATTCCTACTGGCACATGGATTAGGCACATCACTGCAGAAACTGACAGGATGTTATGTAGCATTTTCAGGTTTGAGGTCTGTGCTCACTGTTTCTGTTCTGGGTTACCTGTGTTCTAAAAACATTTTCTTGTTAGGCAGTGCAAGTGCTGTTAATTTGGGGGGTAAGCCTTGATGCAGGAATATAAATTCTTAAATTGCTTGCAACATTGAAAGTCTAAATTCCTGTGAGAGGGAAAATTGAACCAGAGTGATGAATTCCTAGAGAGGATTAACAATTAGAAATGAACTCTTCAGTTGTATGAGAAGAGCCTTGTGGGTGAGGTCCCTGTAGCAAAGCCTTAGAATTTTGCAGAGCAATTTCCCAAATGGTTGAGGAAACTGTAAAGCTGCTCTTTCAGTGAAAAGCAAGTATAGGCACAACTGTGGTACCACTTATGCCTTCTTTAAGGCTTAAGTAGAAAAGAAAGGAATTCATTGCTCAAGCACATGAGCATATTCGACATGAGAATTGTCTCCCGGCTTTTTGCCCATACTTTGCAGAGTTGAAAGAGGGGCTGGCCTTTTTGCTAAGACACTAATTGCAAGGGTGTCAGAATAGACTGCAGTAATAAAAGTTTTGCACAGATATAAGTACATGCATATCCCAAATCTGCTATAACATAGATGCTTCTATAGTGCTGTTTGTGGAACTTTATTTGCCAAAAGTAGCTCCTGTAATGATTTTGCATATTTTCATATCAGTTCACGGTTTCTGATGTTAAAATACATTAAATTTCTTTGTGCTTTTACCTGCCTCTTCCCTGCTTCCAACAATTCTTTTTCTGTTTTCTTGTTTGTTCATGTTCTTTTTATGTTGTTCACATCCATGCCTTATTTCTCCTCCTTTATATTCTGCTTACATATCGTGGTTTCCCTGGAATCTAGGGAAATATGATCAGCATTCACAGTCACCCCTAGACCAGTCTGTTAGAAAGCATATTGGTGAAGAATAGCTGGTGAATTCCCAGCACCAGATGTTCTGTCAGACTGCTCACAGTTAAATGAGAACTGTGCAAAAGTATATTGCTCAGTCATCTTCATGATCTAACAACATCTGGCTCATTTGCAGGTGCCCTCTGTCCCAGCAGCATTATATTAAATTATATGCACTGCATTGTAAAGGGAACTGATTTATTTTGTATCAGGCTGTGGGGAAAAATAGCTGGTTTTTGTCAGTAAATCAGTCTACTACTAGCTGTTGAAAGAAAAGGACTAGAAATAAATGAGTTTATTTTCTACTGTTGGAATTCCTGCCTTTCAGGTAATCCAGAAATTTCAATGGCTGTTTTCTGTGTAACCAAAGCATTTCCGCTGCACAAATGTTTAAAAAACAAACAAGCAAACGAACAAAGAAAAAACATCCACTACAAAAAGAAAAAAAAAAGCAACAAAACCCCCCAGAAATTAGATGCATGAGTTTGCTTTCATTAATTTATTACTTCTGGAAATACAGTCACAAGTTGTTAATCTCTTGTATGTAAAATTTCATAGTGCAGAAATTCAGAAAGTTATGTTTTTGGAAGATCAGATAGCAGAATGCAGTACTGCAGTGCAGTACTTTGATAGAGTAATGTGATCACTACAAAAAGTACACAATATTTTTCCACACAATATTGTGAAAGGCAAAACAGCATTGCTGTTAAATCCATGCTTCACTGGGATATGCACAGATGATTTCCATTGCTGGCAATCTGAGGCACCTTAAAATTCCAAACTTTGTGGTGCTGAATGGAGGGTGGAGTGAAGATCCCCAAGTCAGTCCTGTTTTCAGCATGATGTCTTCTCAAGTATGAATTTTGACAATCAGTTAATTGCTTCTTATCTCCCTAGGTCCCACAGCTGATGTTCTCTCTCATGTATCATTAAAGAAGGGAGCTATCTTGCTATCACCCATGTGGCTGGCACCTCAGACCCAGGCAGCACAATGTCTTCTTGGTCTGCAAATCAGTGGGGAGAGCAGTGGGCACTTGTCATGGGGGAGCTGACTGGCTCCAGTGGGATGTGAATTCCTGCAAGTGTGGAAAAAAAAGCTGTTGTGAGGTCTGATAGAAGATGTTATAGCCTCAACATTTCTGCTGAGAATGGACACAACTAAAACATCCTATTGCAGGCAATCTAAAAAACATCCCAAACCATATAGCCTTAACATTGTCCTTTCTCTCACAACAGCCGAAAAAAATCTAAAACCTGCCTACAAGAGGCCAGATTGATTTTTTAATCAAGGATATATGGCTCATGCAATTTTTTTTCTTTCCATGCCTTCTCTTGTGTTTATCATGATGTAAAGGCTTTATCCAGAGATCTGGAGATATAGATCCAGGGATTTGATGAGAACACGATGAAATTCAATTTTTACTTGTTCATCTGAAGACTGACTCTGCTTTAATTTGATTTGCCCAATGATCTTCTAGATTAGTAGAACACAAAGTACCTGTATGAAGGGACATGCTACTTCTAGCTACTGAATCAGAATTTCAGTAGTCTATTATAGAGCTTATTGTGGTATCCTTTCCATTTCTTTTAATAGGTCTGTTCAAATACACAGAACTACTAGGGGTACCACAGTCTTGTCAGCTAAGCACTGCCAAAATAATCCAATGAAATCTTGCATTAGATATCAAATTCTATATTTGGTTACATTGGTACAATTATACAGATAAGGTTTCCATTAACTGCAGTGAGAGCTGCATCTATGAGACCAGTTCCATCTTGGGGGCTGTAAATATTACTTGGATATGTAAGTCCTATTGAAATATAAGTTCTATGGATCTATAAGTCATATTATCCTCTTTTGCTGGCAGAAATATAAGCTGCACTTGGCCAGCAAGGTGGTTGCTGTTGACACAGGTATCTCCTTGTTGGTCATCTGGGTTAAGAGGGAAAGAAATCCCCAGCCTAATCCTGTTCCTCATTGCGCATTTGTTTAAGAACATTTTATTGCTACTGTCTTTCTATTAGCCCAGTCTGTAATGGTATGGTTAGAGAAGCTCTGATGGATGATTTTTCTTCAATTCACACAAAAAATACAATAGGCTTCTATGTAATTAAGCCTTTCAACTCTGCAGTGAATATTGACTGTAGAGCAGTGTTTGACACTGATGGTTCACATACAGAACCTAATATGAGATGCATAATTTCTGCCTCATTTAAGGCACTTTCAGGGCAGTGTTGTTAAAGATATTTCTCCCAAACAGTCAATCTAAAATGCACTGCTCTTTCTTGCTCTCAAAACACTTATGGACATCTTCACAGTAACATGATGCCCTTACAGCAAATGATTTCACAAACACTGCAATGAAAATATTTTCTTCTCTTCTCTGCTTCTTAAAATTGGTATCAACTATATCACAAGCCCTTTTTACAGGATGTGAGAGAGAAGAATTTGGATATCTGCAGTGTTGAATGCCTGTGGTTAATAGCTTTAGAAAGAGCTGAGGTATCTAAACACATATGCCTGTACTGACCTTGACAAAAGAGTAGGCTTTAATTCTTAGCAATAATAGACAAAGGGCACACTGAAACAACGTGATAGAAAAATCTCTGAGCTGTTGTTTGGCACATTTTAGACGAAGAACTCGGTTTGAGACCTACTCAGTAGCAATGTTCTCCAGTGGATATAATGTGTGACCCCATTTAGGTAGGTTTGTTTTCTGTCATCTCCAATTGTTTTGGTGTGGTTAGAGCCATAGATGGGATTTCCTTTGTCAGTGATAGTGTGTCTGAGTCCTGTAATCTGTTTGCAGGCTGACTGCTTTATCTGCAATAAAGTAGTCTGTCAATCAGACTGTCCCTCAGCCAGGAGCAGGGCTATCACTTATTCCCCATCAGCCACAAAGCCCTTAAACTAGGATGTTATGTGGAAGACCCCTGCTATATCCTATTCCCCTGAGAAAGAAGCTTCACAGAAAGCATAGAGATGTATTAGTGTTCAACACAGTTAAATCCCCATTGAGAGATGTGTCTTTGGTGAAATTGGGCAGTGTTTCTTTTTTTCTGCATTCCACCTCATGCACCTCCGTTTGTAGCAGAGATGAGCAGGGCAGCTTATATGTGGGAAGATAAATATGAGCACTATTGATTTTTGGAGCAGATGAATTGCACTGTTGTTGGGAGTGCTTTTTCTGTCTTGAGTAAGATCAGCTGTGGATAAGCATTCCTTTGTTTTGAAGCTGTTCTTAGCTCTGGTTCCTGTGTACCTTGATTGCGTTGAAGAAATTTTCTCTGCTGGGTTATAGATCTAAGTCGGGATACTTGACTTGTGTTTATCTCTTCACAATGGAATATTAGCAGGAGAGTGGTCCTGTGAATTTTGCTGAGAGCAATGCATGTGCATGTGTAAAGGCATCCTTTGTAAGATTGTCTTGATCTCTTTCCTCTGGGTTCACTTTTATATTCTTAATTCATTCCCAAGGAGTGTATTTGTTCAATTTGTGCTTGATTTCTCTTTATCTTTTTGATATTACAATGTTCTTTGATAAGGATAGGCCACTCATCTGTCATTTGCATGAGAGCATTCCTTCGATATTTTTTTTATTCCAACAAAATAGTTTTTATCCCCTAGAAGCTGCTACTGACTGCAACTAGATTTCTTTTAGATAAAATGTTTCTGATTTTTTTTCATTTTTCTTTTAACATTTCCCTACTTTTTGTCTAATATTAAACTTTATGGTTCATTGGATTATATTACTATCATTGACTTTTCTGCTTTGTTTTCCAGAGGATTTAATAATTCTAGGAACACATGCTTTTTCACTAGCTCTTCTGGCTATATTCCTTTCTCTTTAAAAACTCTGCTGTTGTGTTCTTCTTTAAGTGGCTCTTTAGTCAAGAATAACCTAGATATATTTCCTCATTACTGACCTATCTGTTTGGAAATGCAAGGGATTTATTTTAATTACTCATTGTCCCTAAGCAGTTATTCACAATTTCTTTGTATTTCTTTGGGACAACCAAATCACTATCTCCTGTACTGTCCTGAAATATTTTTCCTATGTAGGTCTGTTATTTCTGTGGCAAGCAAGGTTGCAGAATAGAAAACAATACTTTAGAGTTCTCCAATGGTCTGCTGAGATTTGGGTTTCTTGTACATAAAATATTGCTGTACTCATTAATTAATTTTTACTTTGCTGTTCTTCTTCTCTTCTTGATTTGATGATGTGCTTGGTGATTTAGAGTAAGAGAATGGATACTCAAGTTTGAAAACAAAATCTAAAAATCTTGATGGAAGCACATTGTTACTTCAGTCTTAACTCAGAGAGCAAAACACCTGATTTGAGATGCTACAGTCTCTCTGAGCTGAAGAAAACACATATTAATAGCAGACATGAACTAGATTGTGCATCAGCAGGGCCTGAAGTGAATCAATAGTTCCCTACCTTTCTGCATTGTGTAGGTGTTTCTGAGGGGAAAGCACACAGACAATCGTGGAATGCTCTGGTTCAGCAGAAGCTGGGGACACATTCCCTGCACATCCTTTCTGAACACATGGATACTTTGAAATTCGGGCAGCAGTTTGGGCCTGTCTCTGCTTTGGACCTTGTGTGTGTATTTGAGTTATTGAAGTGGACATGAAAGAATTTCAAGGGGTGTAGGTGTGATTTGGAAGTTCTCTTACTGATAAATTTGATAGCTTGCTCTTGAAAAGCAGCTGCTTGCCATGAAACTTTTTTTTTTTTGCATTTTGCGTTTGAAGTACAGCTCTAAATACTGTCCTTAAATATTCTCAGAAAAATGGAGGTTAAAAAACTGCATCAGGATGGAATCAAATACATCCAGGTGTCTTTGCCTGGTGTTAGTTTTATTGTTAGTATTGCTTAACTTAAACGTTGATATCTGCCTGAGTGGCCTTCTCAGAACAGCCATTTTCCCTTGTCATTGTTAGAAATTACCCTTGCTGTCGCTATGGAATGGGGTAAGGTTTGTTGGGATTTCTTTGCTCATTTTGAGTGTAAAGGTAATGAAAGAGTAAAAAGGCAGGGAGCCAAAAATATTTATTGTCTGAAACCAGTATATTTCCTGAAATAATAGTTTCAATGAAGCTCTCTTTTCCCATTTCCAGAGTTGGATTTAAATAATAATACTGTGGATAAGGCTGTTCATCTGGGGATTAGACAAGTTGTCTAAATTGTGGGGAAATCCAGGACCATACAAGCGCATTCTCTGATTTAAATATGTATTCCCATCTCCAAAATGAGTGCATTTATTTCTTGGAAATGCTTCCTAACTGAAAACATTGGTCTTTTTTGTGATGACATTTTTTTAAATTTCAGTTTCCAAAGAATCACAATGCCAGACAAGTTTCACAATTCCTGTTGTTTTGGGAGAGACAATTGAAATACCACGCAGACAGCATGCCTTGCTACACGAGTACATGACACAGGACTGAAGCCAGTATCTCTTAGATATCCACTCATATCCCTAAATAACTTCGATTCTCTCAGTTTCTTTCTATACACAGTAATATTAACAGGCTCTTCAGCTGGAAATCAACTCATGTATTCAGTGATATTATTAATGAATAAGCATGTTAGTAGGGCATATCTTATATGGATGATTTCTATTACCTCTTGTGGCAAGCAGGATGCTTGATTCGAAGATAAAATCTATGTATGGAAGGCAAGATCCCTGGGATCTAGTTCTGACTGTTGTACTGCTTCAGTTTTGGGTGAACTTTGGTATCTTGGTTTCAGCAGTTCTGATGAATAAACTGTAAACATGGTCTGGCTCAATCAGTGCGGTGGAGCTGAAAACAAAATAGCTGTCTAATGTGAAAAACTGTTCTCGCAAACAAATTACTATGACAGAGCAAACAATGTCAGAGTTCTGTTCCTAGACTTGTTGTGAGACATTAGGAAACTCAGATGTAATCACTGCCCTGCCTCAAAGAGATAACTATGTGAGGATAAATATATTAAGACTTAAATGGTCTGTGTTTGTAGAAATGGTTGGCTGTGGAAAGTCTACACGGAATTTGATACTAACCTTTTTGTCAGATGCTGAATTTGATTAAACAAATATCATTTTGCTCAGTGTAAAAGTCCCAATTCTAATGAATCTTTCCCTAAAAAAAAAAAAAAGGGACTGTACCTCATGTTTATAGATTAAATCTCAAACACATGTTCAAAGTAGCTTAGATGTTTAGATGTAAAAATATGCCTTTTTTGATCACTTTTCCCCCTACTGCATTCTTTGGAGCTAACTCATAGATGTATTTTTAATGCTTGAGTTTGGCAATCTTCTACTAGCTGAGTTGTCATCCAAAGGTAAAATCAAAATATTATTATAACCCTTAAACCAGGAAAAGAACATTTTATACAACAAAGCAAGGTTAAAACTGATCTCTTGCTAAATGACATAGAAAGAATTGAATGTCAGTAATTTCTGAAATTTCTTGGCAGAGTTTGAAAACACTTTTGGCATGGTCATATGTTAACTACCGTGGAATTAGTCCCTGGTGCAAACCTAGACTATTCCAATATGTGGCAAAAGAGAGAGAATTAGTTTTATTTACCTCATTTATCTTAACAGTTCCCCAGTCTGAAAAGCATCCCAAGGATGGCTCTTAGATTTAAATATTTACTTATTAGAATGCTTGACTTAACAAGAAAAAATGGAGAGCTACTGAATTTCTGGATTCTAGATTTAGCTCTGAAGTTCAGGTTATAACATGTCCTCCTGAAGGTCAGAGTTCCTCTTTTGGTGGCTGATTTTACTATTTGGGATATCTAGAATCTTATTTTCCCTGGTTGGGTGATATTCTTGGAGAAATTATACAAGTCACTCTCTGTGTATGACAAAGGACAAGACGTGGCAAAGTTCCCAGGTTCCTCCTCTAGCAGCCACACTTCCATTGCTAGATGTGCTTCTGATGGTTGAGTTTTTGTATGAAGCACCTCCTCACCCTCAGAGCTGTCACCTCTTCAGAGAGTAACAGATGCCAGGGGTGACTGCGCTTAGGACAGAGCCTAAGTGGAAGTAAAGTTAGGTTAAAGAGGAGCTAAAGGGAAGGGTGAACAGTCTTTTCCCTCTAAGACAGCTAAACTGGAGAGTCTGAGGGATAACTGGTTTGCAATGAGCGCTCATTAAAAGAAGTGGAGCCATAGCTTTCCTCAAACTTTCTGGTTTGTGAAATGGATTACATTTCTCATAAAATATTGGAATGTGACGGCAATGTTTCAAGGCAGTGGACTAGAGGACAAACAAATTAACAATTGCATACTGAAAGTAGCTGAGATGGTGGAGCTTGGACACCTGGAAGGCACTCACTGAATCTCTCTCCCTTTCATTACTGGAGTACAGCAATAAGAACAAAACATAGAATGGCATCTCTTTATATTTGCATTCATTGTTGTTATTTCAGCTCCATGTTATGGACACGCAAAGAGTTCCAAGGTGGATTATTATTGTAAAAAGCATTATCTACCAAATTATAATTTTAAGAAAGCTAAGCACAATAGAGATAGCTGGATGACTATTCAATTTAAAGACAGTAGATGAAACTGCATTAACTTGGCCATGCTGACTGTAGGTGATGTCCCCTGATCTTACAGCTGGGTCTTGTAATAGAAAACATCTGTTTTATACTATGTTGAGTGTATTTTAGCTACCTAACTCTTTCTACTGTTTCCAGTGGTAAAAGTGTTACTTTTACAAACAAACCAGTTTCAATAGGCATGTCTCTACTGAGCAATGAATCTTGATCTCCAGGGAACTGGAAACGAGCCTTACAAACACTGTAACAGTGCCTTGTCTGTCTACTGAGTGCTGAAGATAATTGCTTCCTTTCTTTGGACAAGGACAGCTTTCTTTAGTCCTAGACCTCTTGTTTTGCTGTCTTCTGCACCTGCTGTGTTTTCCTCCCACTTACCACTTAAACTGTGCCCTTGATTTATAGCAGTGTAACCCAGTGATCCTTCTGCAAAGGGCAGGGAAGTGTATAATAGTCCAGTCATTATTATGTATCATAACTAGACAATTTTGTACGGAAGTCAATTCAGGACCACATCATATAAATGGATAAATATATAGAGCTCTTGCACATTCAGCCCAAGCTGATGGTATCTTTTCAGGTTATCCTGCCTTGTGTCTTCAGGCGAGTTCTTGATCCATAGCGGGTGGTGACACTTTTCTTATAATTTTTAGTCAGAATGTCAATGGTTTTATGAAGAGATCTTATGGAGTGGTTTGAAAATGCCTAACATCTCCCATGTTGATAGTAATTTTTGTACCATGTGTATAAAGCAAGCAAGCAAGCTTCCCAGTAATTCTAGTGATTTCTAACCTGCCTGTATATAGGCAAACATTGTAGAAATTATCTGTCTGTATAAATGTATTTGCATATAAGGAGAGCAGCATGGGCTCTTGAGAAAACTTAGATAATGTAGTAGAAATCCATTTAAGTAAGAATGTACCCTCTGTTGCCAGTAGTCTGCTGAACAGTTTGGTATCATTCCTCAATCATAAAATCATATTTAAACACGGTGCTGAAGGACTTTGATGTTACTGCTTTTTCTTGGCAGTTTAACTAACTGGGAAAACTGAATAAAGTTAATTGCAAGCTCATCCACAGTAGAGATGGAGCAGAAGTAAACATCACAAACCTTATAACTCTTTCCAGTATCACTTGTGCCTCCACACTGTGATTGCTGAGCTAAGGTTCTGTGTCCCACACCAGAAAGAGGACTGTATGAGATCAGTCAAACACATTCCTACTTATTTTTAAAAGGAAAACCTTAAAGTATGTTTGTTTGGAATCTCTATTTGTACACTGTGAAGAGGGCTGAACTCTGCACATCCCACACAGTAGTCAATTTAAATTCCATCCATTTAAAACTCATAATAAAGAAAAAAATGTACTTACAACTGCTGACCAAAGTGCTCATAGTTGCCTTGAAAATTCCTGCTCTTTCCCCACTCTGCCCTCTTGGGGTTACAGAGGAGGAAAGGCAGATGTGAGCAGTTTGTCTGCCACAGATTGCTTTAACGCTGTGGGTTCTTTCCAGTAGAGAGATGTTTGCTGTGCAAATGGCACCTACCACAATGGGAAACCTGTTCTGTTTGAGGGGTCTCAACATCTTCACAATTCACTGAAATTCTCAAGTCCCCTCCAGGACCTTCTAGCCTGAGGGGCTCGCCTCTTCTGTTTGATGCAATCTGAGCACCACCCTTTTCCCCATGGTATGGTGAGAGAGTTTCTCACTCGCAGGTGTGTGAGGAATTCAAGGATGAAAGAGATACTACTTATGCTGGGTTTGATCCTTGTCTGTTCTGGGTGCTGAGCATCTCCTTATTTTAAAGCAGTAGAGTGTCAGAGTAGAAACAAGAGCAGCAGGCTGAAAGGAGGTGAGGAGGTGATGTAGCTAAGTATGTGTGTCTTAATCTGTGTTTTATCTTGCTGTAGAATTCACATCTGTGGTGGAACATCGTGGAATACAACTATTGGACAGGCTTGTTTTCTTTATGTCTCATAACATGTGGCCTCAGGCAATATCGTTCTTACTTGCTATGCAGGAATCACAGCCATAAATCACCATCAAAACAAAAAAGGATAAGCAGATATTCTTTGGGAGGTTAGCTGCTTCACACTTGGGCATTTCTTAAACCTGTCTTCTCTGATTCAATTAAACAGCTACTACAGGACTATTCTATTTGGCCCTAACTTCATTCTCCATGACACTGAATGCATGACTGCCAGAGACTGAACCAAGAATATTCTATGCAAAAACATTAAATAGTTACAGCTAGAACTAAGGAACCAGTGTTTCCAAGTTTCTGCTAGAAATAATGTCTGCGTTTGGTGATTCTGGCCCCACAAAGAGTGATCTGCAGTATGCTCAAGAGGTGAAATTAGAATTCTCTACAGATTTGAGGAAGAACATGGATCTTTGCAGGCTAAATACTTCCATGAATTAAGCTGTACTACTTAGCTTTTATTCTGTTTTAGATCTCAGATATTTGGTTTGGATCCATCTTATTTAAACTGGAACTGTATCAACAACTATCCTGTTATTTGCACATTTGAGTAGTGATATCAAAGTTAAAAAAATTGTTTCACTAGGTCATGACCAGCAGAGTTTATGAAAACCTCATGAATCAAAACTTCTGTTGTGAATCTGTCAAAATCCATGGTGTTCTGAGATGCAACAAGGACTGACTCTGATCAATGAAAAAAAAAAGACAAATAGATAATTAATCATTATTTTAGTATATGGTCTTTTTCATGAATTCAAGGTTCAGCACCAATACCATGTCTCCAAGGAAGCCGAAATTACTTATATGATTTTATGTTGGATTTATTTATTCTGATATGCTTAGGAAGCTATCCATTAAAAGATGTTTTCAGAATAAAAAGTTTAAAAGGATAAGTGACTGCCTGGCCACTGGATATGATCACACCCTGTTATTATAATTATAAATACTTTTACTCCATCTACAAACTTTTCTTAACTTATATATATGAACATATTTTATATCCTAAGTTAAAAGTCATTTATATATTTGACGATAGATAAGCTTCCCAACCTTTACTTTATCAAATTTGATACCCTAACAAAGGCAGCAAGGTAGCCTATGTGTCTTAAATTCTACTTCTTTGTAATAATTTTTTCTTTTTTGTGGAACAGCCCAGAAAAGACTGGAAAAATCTGAAGAGCTCATGTTATTGGCAAATTACATGCTGCCTGCTTAGGTCAGGCAACAGATTGCACATTAAGGATAGATAATCTGATAATGATTTAGGATGCATTTATGGGCAGACGGGAGAGGTAGTTCTGGCCAAAGTTGTTCACACTGAGTTGAAATAGTACCAGTGGATGGTAATTTATCACATAAAGCCCACAGAACTGAACTGCAGCTGGACAGGCTACCCAGCCTACCATGCCAGAAGTGGGCAGCTGTATAAAAGCCACTGCTGAAATATACTCTGAGGATGCTTTGTGCTGGCTCTTCTCCAGTGTGAGAAGAGGCATGCACTTGTGAAGGACACGCAGTAACTATGCCACACCACCTTAAAGTTCAGATTTGTACTTCTTGTCACTTTTCACTTTTACCTCTCTTTCTTTTTCTGCAAAGTAAATGCTAGCACTGATGCTGATGCTCGCATTCTAAGCCAGGGGGGGAATTTTTTTTATTTGATGTTACAGCCAAAGAAAATACTGCCTTTTAAACACACATGGCAAAAAAAGAGGGACCATACCACTATCAAGCCTTAAAATACAGCTCTAATTCTTACTCCAACTCTGGACTTTATCCTGTGCACTTGATATACAGCACTTGAGAATGTTTGCAATGCAGGTTGCAATGAAATAAGTAATTAAGTTGAGCAAGAACTGTTCTTTGGCTCACTTACTTTATATTAGTAAATACCCTTATTTCTGTTTTCTCTGGTTATTTCATTGTTATCCCAACAACAGAGGTATAGTGTTTTACCTGGTGATTTCTAAAGCTTATAAGGTCTTCACACTATATGTGCTGATTTATGCATCACTATTTAATATGAATAGTTACTAAAGTCCTTTTTTGGTGTTGAAACCGAAGAATTTAATTAAATCATTATCTCAGAATGCTTTACAGTGACAAAATTGCTACCATCATCGTATTAGCTTTTGCTGGCAGCATGCATTTAAAAGGTTGCTCAAAATTAATTCTGAAGGTGTTTCCCAAGCATGTACTCTGTACTGGGGACAGAAGATGGCTTTGGAACTGTATTTCCTTTTTACAAGCTCTCTTCAAAAGGAAACATGAAACTGCTAGAAATATTTTGATTTATATGCTCTGACAGAAATGGGAGATATATTAGAGGTCTTTGAACAGTTGTGAACTGCAATAGGAATGCTGGGGCACTGAAATATGCCAGGGCTGGTAATAGATCCATGGTTGTGTTCTTCTATTTATTAATGACACTAAAATAAATGAGTTTGGTTAGTTTGGCCTTCTAAGACTTTTATTATACAAAATAACTAATAGTCAGCAATTCCAGAATTTCACAGAGATTCAGGAATTATTTATACAGCAATAATGCTTACAAACCTCTGATTAGTTCAGGATCCCTATGGTAATATACTTCCTTCTTCCCTGTTAAGCTGACAACCTAAGTAAGCATAAATATGGAAATTTTTTTCCCTTTTACACTGTCCCATTGGCATAATCAGAAATATTTTAAAATACTTTATATGCAAAGACATTTTTAAAACCCTATACATCAAACAGACATTAACATCATAGTCTGGCTGGGAGAATTAAACCAATGAAGTAATGAAATTAAAAAAAAAAAGATGGTGGCATCCAGGATGTTGCGACTATCCTATGTAAAGGTTCACTTGTCTAGACCTATTCTGTGTGTCTGAATTCTCAAAACATCCAATGTTATTTAGATAAGAGATCTGAACTAACACTGTTTCTTTCGTTTCTGAGGCTATACTCAGATTCTCCACTGGAGAAATCACCCCATGCCACACTAAGCTCTGAATTACTGTGATGAGCCTGCTTATTGCAGGCAAGCTGAGTTGCTTTCTGTACACCCAGTGGAGGAGTGCAATGTAGGTGTGATGCTGAGACCACAGGAATCCTTGCCTCTAAGTTTGTGCCAAGGTTCTTGAAAGTCTGGTCGCACGATTAAAAGTGGTTGGTTCTGTTGTGGTTTCTACCTGCCTGCTGGAGGGAGGTGATAACCACTGTTAGACATCTTCAACTGAGAAGTAAATTGCCTCAGTTTTATGACTACCAAGCAATAAACTGTTACGCTGCCAGAAGAAAATCACTTTTGTGTATATGGTCTTACCCAAGCTCTTCTTTTTGCACATTGTATTTTTTTCATTAGACTCAATATATTTAGGCAGAGCACAGTGTAAGTGCTTATTTTTCAAAGTAGCACATCCTTCTCTTTATTTTTTAACGAAGTATTGATGCATTTATTTTTAAGTGTTAAAGGTAACAACTGCAGAACTCCTTCTAATGCATAAGATGAACCAGAAAAGCTGTAAGAAAGCCAGGAAAGCTACACTCTTGGCAGCTTTGGGACTAGGAATTTATAACACCAAACAGTTGCATATGAACTGCTTCTCTAAATAAATCCTATCTTTAAGGATAAGGCAAACAGAAGGTGACATTTAGGCTGACCTTCCAAGAAAACCAATTTTGCTTTTATTATTTTAACAAGAGCTACAGATGTTTACCAGAGCATCTGCTAAATTTACCCTGTTTTTGAAGTTTGATACAACAAATTAATGCTCAGTCCATTAATATTAATTATTAATAGGTTTTTAAAAATAAAAAGGAAATTTTTACCTGTCCTGGTTGGGCAAAGGTTTTAAATCTCTGACCTATACTTCATCATACTGTGAATCCAAGAAAGCATTATTGTAAGTCAAATGGCATTACCTCAGTTTAGAGTTAATGTCTGTAGTTAGGAGGGATTTGATCACTTTCTTTTGTATTGGTGTAAAATTTGCAATTCTCAAAGCTGCATAAAAATTATTCACACAGCTACTTGTATGCTTCTGGGTCATGGTAACTAAGACTCTTAGTAAAGGAATGGTAACCGTTTTTTTCCAAAACATGCCTGTTTAAAAATTAAGAAGCCCTTTTGATGGCAACAACAACATCGCAGTGGCCTTGCAAACAAAATCACAATCTATAACACTGTAAACCTTCCCACATTTTATATAAAGCCATGCATGAACTAAATGCATTTGGTTCTGCAACCCTGTGAATTATTTTATTTACAGAAAATGTATTCATGAGATTCAAGTGTCTGAAATGTTTCTCTGTGTGTGTTCCCTTGGCTATCCATGGACCTACTGAAAATCAAATGGATCCTAAAGGGAGTGAGTGAGTATCATAAAATAGTTTGGGCTGGAAGGGACTGTAAAGATCAACTTGTTCCAAATCCCTGCCATGAGCAGGGACACCTTCCACTAGACCAGGTTGCTCAGAGCCCCATCCAGCCTGGCCTTGAACACTTCCAGGGATGGGGTATCCACAGCTTCTCTGAGCAAACTAATCCAGTGCCTCACCACCCTCACAGCAAAGAGTTTCTTCCTACTATCAAATCTAAACCTACCCTCTTTCAGTTTAAAGCCATTCCTCTTTGTCCTACCACGACACATCCTTATAAAATGTCCCTCTCCAGCTTTCTTGTAGGATCCTTTATGTACTGGAAAGCTCCTATAAGGTCTCCCTGGAACCTTCTCTTCTCCAGGCTGAATAAACCCAGCTCTCTCAGCCTGTCTTCACAGGAGAGATACTCCATCCCTCTGAGCATCTTGGTGGCCTCCTCTGGACTTGCTCCAACAGGTCCATGTCTGTCTTATGATGAGGACCCCAGAGCTGAACACACTATGGCAAAGATTGGGACACCTAAATCAGTCACTCTCTGAAGTTTTCCTGTCTCTTCCACACTGGGGATGGAGCTGTTCATAAATTATTTGACACTCTAAGTACATTAGAGGTAAATTGACTTCTTAAAGCATGAAGCTAATGAGTCAATGGGCCACCTCACTGACGGAAGGGACAATGAAGCTAGAAGCACTGATCTGGTCAGTGCAGTTCTGTTGTTCCTGCTTTCACATATTAAGCTGGAGTACAAAGAGTAATTTACAGAGCAGCATGGGGTTTGTCATTGTACAAGCACACAGGCTCAGTCTTTGTCCTGTTTCATCCTTGAGACTGTAGCCTTGCTAATCTCACAACCATTATAGCCCAGTCAGTCTGATAACCTGAGTGATTAAAATTTAAAAAACAATCCCCATATCTTTTAGAAAATTTACTCATCCTGTATTACAAACTGCATACTAATAGGCTCAGTGTTGATTTTGTGTTTGTTTGTTGGCGTTTTTTAAACTTTGTTTTACCATTGTAAGTTCAGACACCCTGTAAGGAAAGAAAAGAGAAAAGGGGGGAAAAAATATACACATTCCTAAAAATTCTGTAGTTTACACAGAAATGAACTGGAGGTAAAGGTCCCAGTCATTATTGCTGCTTGATTTATTCATCAAAGGGTAACAGCCTCCTCTTCCATTGTGCCCTGGATGAATTCTATCTCAAAAAATCTCAGGATTCCAGAAACATGTGCAATTAGCAGAAAAGACCATGACCATGAGTAGGGAAAAGAATGAGGACAGTTGATTAGTCAATATATTTCTGCTGAGAATCTGCTGCAGCTACAGCTTTCACGATTCAATTTGAATCCAGTGGAAAGTTGGAATGTTTGGACCAAGTCCCTTCCTGAAGCTCCTTACGAACCTCAGGAACTGGAAATTCTAGGAACTGGAAATTCTTGGAACTGGAAATTCTCTTCTTCTTCTTCTATAACTCCATATTCTGCAGCAAAAGTGATTTAGATCAGCCTGCAGCTGATCAACAGCCTACTCCCTTTTCCTATGAGGGAGGCCTCTGCTAATGCCTACGCAACCAGTAGTCTTACAGTACTTTTCCTGAGTAAGGACTATGCTGCTTAGCTTCTGCTTCTGGTTTTCCTCAGCTCAGAGCAAGGACTTTACAGCAGCTGAAAAGTGGTAGGGAACCATGTTGGCTGGGGAGGATGCACAGCATGGAAAGAAAACACGCCTGCTGCACCAGAAACACATCCTTATGCTCACTGGAGGGCAACTGGTCAGCTTCCAATGGACCCGAGCCACTGCATGCAGAATTGGATAACACACTGCATTTGTTGCTGAAGCAACACAATTATTAACATGGGTCAGAAAACATCTGCCCTTTCTCTCTCTGCTAAAATTCCAAATTCTAGTCTGGGATATGTTTGTTAGCTTCTCCTTTGCAAGGGGTTCATGGTGGATTTAGTGGTATGCTAAATGTTTTGATCTATCCTCTGGGGTTCACTAAAATTTATTTCAAACACAAGTTTGAAGATAACAGGCCAGATCTCTGAAGGACACATGCCTTCTGTTCCCCTAGTTAATGTGAATGCATGTTAATCAATGATTTGGTAATACCTCCTAGTTCTCCTGGTTTAAGGTGAAGCATAGAATTAAACTTTGCAATGTTGCCTGACAGGCCCTTTCAACCGACCAACTCAGCCTGTCAATTCTGGAGTGAGAGCTTTGTTTTTTTCTCTTTACGGCCCTTAGTGGCTGAACCTTAAAAATAAGGACTAAGGGTGGTAAAAATAGAAGATTATGCAATTATTATATAACAAATATGACAAATTCCAGCATCAGACGACTCCAAAGGAGGGTGGGAACAAGCAGAACAAAAATAAAGAATTTCAAGGAAATGTAGTTTGGTTCTCATCAGGCTTCTTCTAAAAGCAAGGAAGATCATAAGAACAATTTCTGATTTTTAACTACCACAGGTTAACTCTTAATTTAGAACCAAACAAAGGCATTCACATGTTAGCGTGCCTGTGCACTGTAGGTATATTAATCTGATTCATCAGTAGTTGTAGGAGCTAGTTTGAATTTCATGGAACAAATAAGCATGAGGAAGATTTTTTTCTCCTTCACTGGTAAATTTTTACTTTACAAACTTTAAAACAGCGCATGAATATGCCTTGGACCAAAACAACTGCTGGAGCAATTTTTCATTCTAGGCCCTTCCTCCAGGGCCAAAGGTACTGATTTTGCAATATCAATTACACCCAGCTTTCATTGAAATGACTTTAATTAAATAAAAAAATAAGTATACCTTTTGAAATCATGTTCTTCTACTAGGCCAAACAAAGGCTTAATGACCAGGAGATGGAAGACATTTTTTTTTGCAGTGAACTGGAACTTTTTTCTTCCCTTTACTTTGTCCCCTCTCACTTGTTGCAAAAGGATTGAACAGTATTGAAGAAATGGGAGAATGATCAATGAAGAAAACCAGCTAGATTAAATTCTACCTTGAAAGAGAAAGCAATTTTTTTCTCCACTTTATATTTTCCTTAACAGTTGTCACTGGGAAGAAACATGGGAAGTTGAAAATGTGAACTTTTTTCCCTCTGAAACATGTCACTGCATTCTTCCCCTCTCTTTTGCCCTTCATCTGCTGTAGTTAACGTGCAAACTTTCTTGATGCTGTAGTATGATTATGACAAAATAGTCTAAATATTTATTAGAGACTTTAAATCTAGTCTTATACTTTCCTGTGCAACAACTCCAGACTCACTTATCAGCTGTCTATCTCTCTGGAAAGAGCTCTGAAAGAAGTAAACAAAGGAAAGCAGGAGAAATGGCTTCCAGGACCATGGGGTGTCAAATAGGCATAGGTGAGCTTGTTTTAAAAATGGTTCTTGATTTTTAAGGCCTCTTACCTTCTGATGGTTCCCCTTTGCCTATTGAAAAGAGTCACATTTACTGGTCTTGGGCTCCTTACCCAAAAAATGAACGTTTTGTGGGGATGTCTGCTTGGACAGAGGGGAAGTTTCATGGATAAGGCTTAAACGGGACGCAGGCAGCTCACAGCTGTCAGGGTGGAGATGCCATTCCCTGTTCCACCCTACACAATCTCCCTGGAACTATGTTCCTGCTATACCCCGTCTCAAGATCTCGGCTGACCTGACTGAGACAGGTCTGTTCTCTGAATCCACGTCTTCATGTGAGGAGTTGCATTTTTTCCTGCCTTTTCCTGCCTTTCCTGAGCACTACCAGCTCATGAAGCACTCAGGAAAGCATGAGCACAAGGCAGCCCTGGGGCAGAGAGGAGATGGGAGTCCTGACTGCTTCTTTCAGCAAGCTCCTAGATTTGACTTGATTAGCTGTAGCATAGCTCTTACTTTAAAAATTAGTGTATTAAAACAGCCACTGTATTTTCTTTAAAACTGAGGCAGTTTTGGAAGCTGATGAACAGGAGTGAGAGATGCGTCAACCAGTCCAAATGAGAATGTAATAATGACAAAACTGTGCTTTTCCTACAGTCCTCTTCATGTTTCTCCCATGCTAATTAAGACTTCAACACTCTTGCCAGCTAACTGTGGCATGAGAATATGAGGAATCTTGCCCAAGGTCACATAGGAAGTAACTAGCAGTTCCCAGGAATCTCTGCCTTGCAACAGCAAGCTTCCCTGCTGGAGTTAGAGGAAACTGTGCTGCTTAATTGAATTGACATTCTGTGCCCCATTCTGTTCACTGGGAGCTGCAGAAGTCTTGTATCAGTAAAGACAAAATATTCCTGCTCTCTGATCCAGTATTTGATTTGAACCAGATGCCCTTTTTGTTCCCTAATAAAGGCTCATTCCCTTTGGGAATAACTCCTTGGCCTATAAAAAAATTCTTCTGGAGGGAATGCTACTGGGCTTGGCAGGTCTCAAGAGAAAGCTAAATAAAGACAGAGTGAGTGAGAGGTGACATTTCAAAGCAGGGCAAGGTTGTCTTGGGAACCTTTTCTGCCCTGCAGCTGAAGCCTCCACCATCTGAAATTTGGAATCCTTGGTTGCTGCCGGTGATGTTTATTTATTTTTGAGTGATATTTTATGCTTTAGGTTTCAGAAATGGGCATCGCTTTGCAGATTACCTATGAGTGATCTTGGTCACTTGTCTCTTTTCCCAGGCAGTGCCCAGAAACCAGGTTTGTTGTTTTGTTTCCATTTTTCAATGTGACTGTTTATCTTTCACTGGCAACCTTTCAGTCCCAGTACTCCTTCCAATCTGCAGTTAGTTAGCTGTGAATATATTTAATTAAAGCTGCATCTTACAGCAGGGGAAGTATTAGCAGTCTGTATATCATTAGGGTTTTTTGTTTTTATTAGTCTTACAGTTTTTTAGGATTCTCACTATGAAAATATCATGACATCCCCATCTGCTTTGTCTTGACAGAAGCTGTAGCCAGCTACAAAATGTAGACTGTGCAGTCTGCAAGATGAGAGAAAACTGCTCCCTGATCAACCTTGTCTTGATTGTAAAGCACTACGACTGCAGTTGTGCTTTAGTTTTCTGTCGCCAGATTTTGTACTTGCTGATGTAAAATACCTCAGTGATGGAAGTTAATAGCAACACCTGTCATTGACTTGTGTCAGCACAGGCAATGGAGAAGGGAAAGAGGGAATACAAAACAGAAAAAAACCCCTCATATATAGATTTGGCAGCTCCATCTGAAATCATCCATCCATCAATCCACTATCCATCAACGTTACTGTATAAGGAAATAGGGGGGGAAATTGTTTTTATGAGATGTAATTATGTCCTGGTTCCAACAGGCCAGTGTTAATTTTTGAAGTGGCCAGGAGGAGCCATGTCCAGGAACTGGAGGTTATTCTACAGCACCTCATGTCAAACTACAGCACCTCTCTTTCAAACTTACTGAAGCAGTTGCCTTTGTTGTTCCCTGGCTAGGTGTTGATCATCTACTTGCTGGTTCAGGCCATGCTCTTCCACCTGTAAATCCTAGAATCCTTCAAAACCCAAATATACATTCCCTGTCATTACAACCTCAGTCTATCTTCTGCTGTATTAGCAATTATCAACCAGAAAACCTTGTAGCAATATTTTCACCTTGTACTACCTTTGGTGAGATTCTCTTGACAATAAAAATTAAATCCAGCCTCTACAATTACTGGGAATGTAGAAATGGCATCAAATGTGCCTGCAGCTTTAAAAAGAGAAAGTGGCAGAAGACTGAGGTGAATGTTTTTATTGACTTTGGTAGTCTAAGAATTTCATTTTATCTAGATAAATTGTTATGCAGAAGGTCTCTACTAGAAGATCAGTATCAATATAACAAGACAAGTAGGCTTCTACTAAATTCTACTTCTAATACAAGTAGGTTGTATTCTTTACAGGAAAGTCAAATTGGTGCAAAAATGAAGGAAATCTCGGCTAAATCACAGCTTTGCTTTATTTGGTGGGAGGAGAGGCATATCCTAATGAAAATAATAAACTCTGGTCCGTGACTGTAGGTTTGACATTGTAATTCTACAAATTATTGTCACAATATTTCCATTGTGAGAGCCCTAAAATACTCTAATAAAAATAGTGAAGCAGTTCTATTGTCTGTTGGATGCCTGCAGAAGTGGGTGGCTACGAAGGGGTCAGCAAAAAGGAATTATTCATTTGAATATGCTATTTCTAGGTTCTTTCTCAAGTTTATGTAGCTCATCCTTTTCCTTTCTAGGGCTGCTTTTTGCCAAATCCATGCAGTGACTGGGAGTAGGGTAGGTACCGGTTTTCAGGGCCACCACCATGTTCAAATGCACAGCAGGCCCTGATGTCCTGACTGACCTCCCACTGGGATCTCCATTCCATGTCCTCTGTCCTTTTCTCCAGGGGCTCTGCTTAAGCTCAGACTGTGTCTTTATGCCTTGCCTAAGCTATACCATATAGACACATTTGTAGTCCTGTCTTGTATCTTGTTGGCTTGTCTCTGGTCTTGCCTCCAGCCTGTCTCTTGCCTCTCTGGACACCTTAGATACATATTGGACTGAATTCATCATCTTCCTTTGTCTGGGACTGCCAACAAAACAGCTATTATCAGCATCCTGGTGTGCTCAGATACCTGGGTCTTGCAGCAAGCCTCTGCTGCGATCATCTGCAGCTCCCAGCTCATCTTCCCCTGTGCAACAGCCTTGCTCTTGCTGTTCTTGCACAAGAAACATTTGTTTTCCTTTTTGCAGAAATTCTAAGTAGGAGCTTAGGTATTATCTTGTGAATGGCCAGATCTGAAGTTCCATTCAATCAATATCTTGATTAAAAATTGCCAGAACTGAAGGGAAAGCTAATCTCAAGATATTTATCATCCAAGAGCGAGAGTGTGTATATGGGGCGAGTGAGATATATTTAATTCCAGAATTCTGATATTCTGATAGCATAAACATGAGTGTATTAGTAAAATTTATAGCCAAATGGTGGGGGAAGTAGGGGAGAGAGAACCGAAGTTAAATGCAACTTGTGGTAAGGATAAAACAGAATTTGATTATGTTAGACTGAATTGGTTGTATTAAAGACTTTACAGTGTAATTTGAGGAAGAAAATCCTTTACCCATGAACTGTGTTTGGGAAATGGAGAAAAGGCAACACGCACTTCCCAAGAACAAACAACCAGTAACCCAAACATTTTCTCTGATAAGAGTTCTGGGTTTTGCTAAAAAAAGAGACACAATAAATTTCCCTTATCTTGGCTTCAGTAAAGAATTTTAAAACAACAAACAAAATGCTGTGATATACTGAACAACATGTTTCTACCAGAGCGAAGGAAGTATCAATGTTATTGACCAAGGCTCTGGAAACTTGTCTGTGATTGCGGTCTCTTTCCAGGAAAGAGTCATAACTCAGCCTTGGTACATATTTGGGATGCAAGACTTCAGACCACCCCAGAAAATATCCTTGTTCTATATTTGGCCTATCAAAACACAGTTTGAGTGAACAGGTCATAGTGTTGAAAGGGAAGAACCAAGAAAAAGAGAAACTAATCTGAAAGAGAATATTGGAAAAATTCAGGAAAGATTTCAGGGAGTGTGAACATATTTAGGCTGGATAGCAAAAGAAAGTATCTAGGTTCTGAAGAATGAAACTGTGTGATGATTACTCAATAGCAACGAGAAGAGCAGTACTGAAATTAGAATGAATTTTAAGAAATAACTTAATCAGTTTATGAAATAAACCTCCCTGAGAGGTTCCTCAAAGGCCTGAGTACACTGATTGAAGAGGTTCCTTCCAGTCATATTGTTTTTTTCAGTGGACTGAGAATGGATTGATTTTGACAGAGCACATGACTATTTGGAAACTCTGACAATTGTCATTTCCCCTTTATATTTGTACATGGTCTATTCTTTATTACTGTGTCTTTCTATTTCTCACACATTTCAAACTGGTTTATCTTCACATCAATAATGAGAAATATTTATGTACTGCTGAATTAACTGGCCCTGTGTTGTTGGTTAATAGATGACTTAGGGAGATAATTTTCCACTATTGAGCAGTGGCAAGACTGTGTCCACTGTAATATAGTCAACACAATACAAAATTATGATTTCTGCGCCAAATAGATGATTGTGCCTATTTTCACAGATACCTATCTTAAAAATTCTGTCTTCCAGCCTTCTAGAAAGTTACAATTTTCCTCCCACAGCTGAGAAAGTGCAGCTTGAATTCCCCTTTTAAGAACGACTTAAGAGTTAATGATATCTTTCAAGAAGAAGAGTTATATTCAGAGTGCAAAAAGCTCCTTTGGTTTGTGTGTGGGAATATCAGGGATGTAGAACAAGAGCATTACTGGACACAGGATCTGCCTGGGAGAGGAGGAGCAGTGGGAGGAAGGCAAAATAATATCCTGCCCTGAGCACTGAAATGCCTCAATACAGCACTGCAGCCATTACACTGAGACATGATACCTCCTCCTGTGAGATGAAGAGAGGTGGAAATGATTCCATGGCCACTCTTAACACCTTTGCGAGATTAAGGTGAGAGGATAGCACCTCTGTGAAGCAGACGAGCTGCTCATAACACAGAAATTCTTGTAAGTGTGTATCAAGATGCCTGGTACTCTATTGCTCAGGAGAGTTTAGGAAGCAACCATCTCCTTCCCATTATATAATTAATTATGCTTCTCAATAAAATTAATTACATATAAAATTCTCTCATTCATATTCATAATTCCTGCATCTCTATATGGTAGCTGTGATTTTCCTCTATTACAGTTTGAGTTAGAGCAGCCTAAATCTGCTAATTTTTCCACTTCTGAACATTTCTCATCCATCCCTTCATGTCTTTGGCACAGATGCTACTTCTGAAGCAAAGGCAAAAAGGGAATAAAACATTTCCCTCCCTTCTATGACTTCTCAGAACTTTTCTATTGCCCCACTGGGAAAAAAACATTTTAACAAGGCTGCACATTGTACATAAGCTGTTCTCTGTTTTCTTTGGAGAAAATCATCATGATTTCTGTTTTACAGTCTAGCAGGTGATTCATTTCTTACGAACTGTCAGGAAAAAATAATTTATAGGCCATGCAATGTTGTCTTGATTTAAAAAAATCCCACAACCCCAAATAAGTGCCTCTATGAACAGAAGTTACTTTTAATTTGTTCCTTTAACAGAACATATGAATTGCAAAAACCTTTGCAGTTTGGAGAAGTAAGTTTCATTGCTATGTTCTTTCAAAACATTGGAGAGAGGTTATCTCTGTGTCTACATGCACCCACACCGCTCTGCAATGAGGAGGAAGATGGAGACTCATTGCAGTCTGGAACCCCAGTGTTTCTCATTTCCTTCATAAAAAGAGAAAAATCTATGTCCAAGCTTTATGGGGAAACAGATTTGTGTTCTGGAGTCAATGTGTGTAAGTGGATGACATAATTCTGGATGTGCCTAACCACAACTAAGAAGTTTGCTTCTGCTTGTGCCACGTATTACCCTCTCCCAGTTTGCTAGAAAGCTAGTCCTGGTTATTCTGAGAGGGTTTTTGTTGGTAAGCACGTGAGGGACACAGCTTGTTTCCTGGAACTTAAGGAACAGCTAAGAGAAAAACAGACTGAGATGTTCAGACTTTGACTAATGTGACAAGACTGACTTTATGGAGAGAGATAATAAAGCTGAATAATGTGTGGAGCTTTGTGGGTTTGGGAAACTCATTTAACCATGCTGGAGGACAGAAAACAGGAATATGAACAGCATGAGATGAACTTGCAGAGATAGTCTCACCAGAAAATAGCTTTTAGATTAGATAATTTTCATTTCAGTTTCATTTTTTTATGTGAAAGAAGCTTTTTCCTTAGTTTTTCTTAGAAGAGCAAACATGCTCTTGTTAAATGGTGTCACAACAAGAGTACAAGCATTCAGGAGCGAATTTATTTGCTCTAATTTGTTCAGGATTTTTCCTACTGCAAAACAATATCTTGGATAATTTCCCTTACTGCTTGCAGTGCATGCTGTGATATATTCCTTTATGATGTTAATCATAATTCCTCCTTAATATTGGTTTGGGAGAAAAAACCTTTCAGTTTACTTTAATTTTTTTTGCATTTTAAACTTCCAAAATATCCACCGTATTACTGTGGATGAAGAGGAATGGCACTATCCCTCTTAATGTTGAACTTAGTTCCCCAAAGAACTGTTGGAACACATTAACGGCGAGCTCACTTCTTACAGCCAGTCAACTCAGGCAAAATAGGATGAGGTCATCCCTATCCAGTGTCTGAACATTTTATGCTGTGCTACTGTTTTGAGTACATCTCCTTTTCCCTTAGGTTCATGTGCAGTTCTCTCCAGACAGGCAAATATGAAAAAAAAATATTTAAAAAATCAGCTAGTTGGTCTAGCGAATTAAAAACATAAAATCTTGCCAGGAAAAAAAAAAAAAGATACTGAAGTTATTCAGTCTCTGTTTATCTCAGTTGGAATGAATGATGGCTGTTTTTCTTCTGCTCTTTGGCTGTTTCCTCTTCTCCGATTTGAGTTTAAAATCTTCATAAAAATATTTAAACTTCAAATAATTGTAATATTTAAACACCCTAAATCTTAAAGCACAAGTACTCAAGACACTTAACTTAGTCCTCAAAATTGCTCTGTGGGCAAGTTTATTAACTTGCTAAGACTGTCTCCAGGAAAGTAATGATACCAGTATATATTTATAAATGTTAATTGCTTGAAACGACAGTCATGCTTGTAAGTGCAGCGTATCTCTAATGATAAAAATGTGATTTGTATTTTCCTTAAACAAAGCAGCAAGCATCTGATTTTTCTTTGTGTTATCCCTGGCCCAGTGTTTGTGAGCTGGCTAATATGGCTCAAAAGAAAACATAAAATGAACGCACATGTAGTTTTCAAATAACATGAAATTTGGAGGACAGGTCAATTATATAAATAGGTTTCTACTGCTGCATTTGGAGAGTACCTATGAATAATTTATTTCTTAATAAAGTTATAGGGAAAGCCAAGGAAAAAGGTAAGAAACTCTCTCCTAGAAAAGTGATTCTCAGACAGGAGCTGGGACATGATCTATGGCAAATCAAGTGGAAACTTAAGGTGTGGTGCTGTAGCTGAAGATAAACAGGGTATTTGGATCTACCATCACAGGAACTTTAGGTAGAAAAAAGAAGTGATGTTACAGTCATGTGCAGAACAGAGAAGACTACTACTGGAACATTTCTCTAGACCTGTGTAATTTCTTCATAAAGAAGTATCAAGCAACTCCTAAGCATTATGAAAAGAAGTGAGAGATTTGAAACTTGGTTTCAGATGTGATAACTAAGCCTAATTTGTTTGCAAATAGAAATATTACAGTTCTTTGCCTTTTGAATATACTGACAGAAGAAAATAAATCTGACAGTACATGCTCTTTGACCTAAGAGAACAAAGTATGTCTGCCAATCTCTAGAAATTGATGGCAAAATTCAGATTGAGAATGGAGTGAAACATTTGAACAGTTAATAAACTACTAAGAACTATGGGAGTGGAAGATTTTTGACTTATCATTTGAGTGCTTCAATGAGGGTGGGTATCCTTAAGGAATATCATCAAACATAAAGTACTTCTTCTACACGGTAGAAATTGCTGGAGGAAGTCCTTTGACATGTGATACTCCAAAAGTAAGGCAGGATGACCTAAACTGTACAATGCTTCTAAACTGTTTTTTTGAGAAGTAGTTGCTGTTGAAATCCCTAACCTGTCATTCTCAGGTTTGACAGGACTTCTCAACTGGATCTCTGTAAATTATGATTAGCTATCTTTCTTTGGAAGCTGTGATTTAAGCACTCTTTCCTTCCAAACAAAGGCCAATAATTCCAATACTTCACAGCAAGTCATAAAATAATGGAGCTAGCTGTGGAAGCAGAGTGGGAAAAGATCATTGAAACCCATCTTTTTGAAAAATGTAAAGGTATAAATAATGACAGAAAAGGTGTTTCCTGAGAAGCCTATTGTTGGGAAAAAAAATATGCATAATGATTTGTAGGAATCTCTGTTGACACTGAGGGTACTGGCATGTAGTCAGTATTATTACCTGCCAAGTTTTTTTGAATGTAAATTGCTGTACAACTCCTTAAGGTGAACATCAGGGACACAGTAAATGATAATTCTTTTATGGGGAGTGAAGAAGGGAACAACTTGCTCTCTTCCTACTGGGTCTCCTTTAAAACATTCTGTTTTTTAAAAAGCTGTCACTTGCCTTCTGGCACGTCATGGCACATTCCTGCCACTTGTGCCATGATCATCTCCTCTGTCACTGCAATAAAGATGTGGCATGCAATGGGGATTATGTGAAGAAGAGGGAGAGGACACCTACAACAATATTTTATTGCAATTGGCTGCCCTCCAAAAAGTAAAATGTCTTTTACAGGTAGGATTCACTTAAGTTCCCTTTAAATAAAGATCAAAATGCAAACAGTAAGTTTGATTTGTAGGAGAGCAAGAAATTCAGTTCTTGGCTATGAAAGTAGAAACATCTTTTTGTAAAAAAACCCCAGAAATAAGAAGGCATAAGTCACAGAAACACTTTGGTGATGTCTTGTCGCAGATGACACTTGGTGCAGACTCAGACTTGCAGGTTTCCATCTCCAGGAGCTTCTGAAGGCTGCTCTCACTCCTTTTTCCACCTGCGCATATGCATTAGAAGATGACATTGAATGCAAATGAAATTCAGAGCAGTTCCAAAGAACTCTTAGTTCTTCCTCCATAACAATGGAGATTTTTTATACAATGACTTCTATTAACTTTACTCTTTCTGAGGACAAACCCACTCTTTTTTCTGGATCTGAACTGCATTTTGAAATTCAATGAGACTTCGTTGTGTTGCTTTCTCCCCTAGGATGAGCGCCCTGTTATGAAGTTAATTGCATTAGAGTCTGATCTGAATTTTTCCCAATGTGATTTGCCCTGTGAAATGTTGTATGGCTTCACAGCAAATGATTGTAGCATAAATATTATTTGTAGCCTTCACAGCAAATGATTGTGGCATAAATATTATTTGTGGACTTTCATAGTCTTACAATCCTTGACAAGTTTCTGGCTTTGCAAGAAGAACTCTCATTCCAAGGGACTGATAGAGAAGCCCAAGGCAGTCCTTAAGCCAGCTTTGCTGAAACATTTTAAAGTTTTCTCCTCGTGCCTGCAGCTTTTGGTCAGTTTTAGGGGTCAGGCCTGATGAATGACTCTACAAACTTCTACAGCAGCCTGATCCTTGTTTTTATGCGTTTGGTGGATTGTTTGTTATGTTTGAATGTTTTACAGAATAAAACTCAACAAAATTCTGTTTAGTAAGGATAAGGACTGGGAGTTCTTCCTCTCCTTATTCCCATTTCTCATTATTTGAAAAGTTGTTTTCCATTTCCCTTTGTTTCTTAGAAGCTTCACATTCTTTCAGATGACCTTTATTCTATTTGTGTTCAAATGTGGCTAAAACCAGCTCTGCTGAGGCAATTAAATCTTATCCATTTTCCTCTCTTTCCCAGGCTGTGTTTAGTTACTTTTCTTCTGTGCAACCGCGATTGGAGGCTACCATACTGCAGCTTCTTCACAGCTGACAGTAACATTTCTCTCCTCACCATCTTCTCACAAATTCATTCCTCAGCCTCTTACAGGAGATCCCCAAGTATCACTCTTATTCAATAATGTCTCTTTTCACAGTTTGTTTCTACTTTCAAATACTTTAAGACATTGCTCATTATTTCTAGGGTTTCCTTTTCTTTGTATTTTCTTTTTTTCTTCTCCTGTTAGGCCACACTGTACCATCACTTAGCAAGTAGGATTCTTGATGGGATTAACTAAGTGGCTTATTACCATCCAAAATGTTGGGAACTTAGGTCACTGCATCTTTTAACAATTCCAAATCAGCTCTGTTTTGTCACCTGCGGATTTAATATTACTTAAATATTGATGCGTATCTTCTTAGTCTAGTCAACATTAAAAAACAAAACAAAACAAAACAATACCAACAAAAAAATCCCAACAAAACACAAAACCCTAAGCTATATTTTTTAATTCATATTTTTCGTTTTGTTTCATAACTTTGATCTACAGTGTGGCAATTTTTCTCTGCCTGTTCAGTACAACCTTTACACACATTACAGTATTTTTTCTTGGGTTTATTCATCAAGCTGCTTATTTTTCTGGTTAAGTCTGACTAAAACTAATAATTGCCAGATGATTATAAAAATCTGCTTCACTTACTTCTAAAATTCTCAGTTTCTTTTATGTAAAACTTTGCTCCTTAACATATATTCGAATTACAAGGTCCAGAAGCAGCGTCAGGGCTCTTTTGAACTAGTGCTACACAGCATCCATCCTATTCCAAAAGGTTATAGTACACCTGGGACAGGAACAGAGAAGGCAACCAGTTTGAGAAAGAGCTAACAGCAGAACTGAGGGGTTATCACCCAGGAAGAAACATACCTTTGGGGAGAAGGGTACATACAGTTCTTCAAAATCTGAAGTGCTTTGGCAAAAAATTAGTACAT
Organism: Ifrita kowaldi; assembly: GCA_013398055.1. Lineage (NCBI taxonomy): Eukaryota > Metazoa > Chordata > Aves > Passeriformes > Cinclosomatidae > Ifrita > Ifrita kowaldi. The sequence goes on along the minus strand of VZRS01002789.1, from coordinate 53,694 downwards.
AACAATTATACTTCTAAAACAATGAACAGGAGATGTCAAATGAAGCTGGTAAGTGATCGTAAGTGGGCAAAGAAAATATTTGTTCAGTTGTAGCTCAGCTGTAGAATTTCTTACCTGTGGAGGTAGTAGACACCAAAAGCCTACATGGTTCTTAAAGGGATGGAGAATCAATGGAAGGAAAAACCCTTAAGTATTAAAAAAAATCCCTGAATGACCCTCAGGAACTCCCTGAACCACAAATACTGAGATGCTGGAAGATTATTATGCAGAGGCATCCTTAGGACTCTCGCAGTTTTTTGCTGACTGCCCTATGACACAGGACAATGTAGGAGGCCATGTGTCTGACACTGGAATGGATATTGCACACAAAAGCATTTTTTCAGACTTTTATAATCTGAACTTGCATGCTTGGAATCCAATAAATAATAATATAAATTGCATGTTGTCTTCCTGCATTTTGGGTCACTTAACATTGCACAGAGACTGGAGCCTCTGGGACAGTCAACTCTGAAAACTGCAAAGGCCCTGCAAGTGCTGGGGAGACATATCTGCTATGTTTAGTCTACAGAAGTACATGTACTGCTGGGCTGGAGAGAGCACATATTCCCTAAAGCAATCTCCTTGTGAACTGGATCTGCCTGTGTATTGCATAGGCTAGAGAACTATTCCGAAAAAGTGGAGTCAAAGAAAAGGTAGCGGGAGTCCAAATTTTTTCTCTTCCCCAAACTCTTGTTTAACTAACCAACACTTGACATGTGCCTGGCAAGATGGCCAAAACCGCAAATTCCTTCTCAATCTGTGTGGGAAAAAATTATCTTCTATCATCCCACTTTGTTTATTCAGCACTGACAACGCAAAAAGATGAGGAGGGCTATTGATCTTGTAAAGCTTGTAATGTAACAAGTGAAAAGCCAACACAATTGGAGAGCAGAAAAAGGAAAGAATGAAGGATTTAGAACTAAAGAACTTCACCCTCTCAGAATCAGTGAGCACTTTAGGGACAAACTGCTCTACTTTAGTTTCTTATCTGTAAAATAAAGATATCTCACAAGGTTGCATGCAAATTTGTGGAAGTTAGCAATGCTTATTTTCTGAAGTAATGCACACAATAAAAAGCTGCTAAGGAAACAGAATATTCTGTGTGCAATGCAATATGGAAAAGTGCGAGGCCACACACTGGGTAAAGAGGAAAAGAAAAAAAGAAACAAAGAATAATAGATAAATAAAAAATAGAAACAAAGACAATTCTGAACAGCAAGACTGTTCATTTGCTGAGCACTCTCCATCAAAGGATCTAATTAAAAAAAAAGAAAGAATCCAAGCCACGAGATTTGTTAAGAGTACAGAGACAGTCTTCTAAAGACAAAAGAAAAAGTCTGAGTAACACTTTTTGTCCCTCATCAGGTCTTGGTTATTATGACAGGATGGCATGTCATGTTTTTATTTTATTTTTCTTCTGAGAGGTGAGGATTTTTTCCTTATTTTCTCAGTTTTAGCTTTCCTAACTAGTCAATCTGCTATGTCTGCTACCATATTTTTCTGAATATCTATCTTCTCACAGTCTTGTGATGTTTCTGAAGCTTTTCTGGACCTTGTGATATGAGCATCTGTTCCTTGGAGCTGTCCCCAGACCACTCATTTTGTTTGCACCATGCCAGTTTGCTCAGTCTTTGTGATTATGGTTCGGGATGCCAAAGTGATGCTCATGATCTTAATAACACAGTTCTGACTCTCCTTCATTACAGTGAGACGATATCACCATTTAATGCAGACTCAGGCACTACTTCATGCTCTTTTAGAAGCGTCATTTTAATTCTGGCAATTCTGAAGCATCTTAAAAGTTGTGTTTCTACTCAGGCCCTAGGCATCTCTTCCCAGAAGGTAACAGGCTGCCCAATACTTGCTTTCACCCAAGTCATGTTCTCATCTGAAAATTTTAATGACAGCTGAGCTACATCAAACAGGTCTTCTCAAAACTCTTATCAAACTGGGAACTTTGCTAAATACTATTGGATTCTTTTTCTTTCAACTACAGAATAAAACAATAACTGCTTTGATTGAGTATCTTGATAGTGACAGCGTACAGGCAAGATGCTGGAAGATAAAGGATGAGGTATTTCTCAAGCTCAGGGACTAAAACTCACCCTATGTGCTTTGTGGGAGGGTATCCTTATCACCAGCCTGTCAGACAGGCTGGACTGGAAGCAGTGTCTTCCCTCTGGTGACAGCATGACCCTGTTCTTTTACATAATGATTGTAGGATTCTGTCAGGCAGAAGACAGTTCTCTGAGCAGAGGAGGAAAAGCCAGCAACCTCATTTCCAGTCCCTGCTCCAATGTATTTCATGGATAAAACATCTGACTATAAACACTGAGTTAAAGATTATGAAAAAAAAAAAAAAAGTCTTACAGCTAGAATAGTTGCTTATTTTTGAGCTTCGTTTCACTGAAGTTCAGTGAAATCAGAGTATTAATCTTCCAGAAACAAACAAATAAACAAAAAACCCCCACTGCCTGTTTATCTAGGTTTCTATGGTTCTGATTACATTAGAATTAGTAAAATCAGCAATACTTCTCTGCATTACATAAATACTGAAGGATTAGATCTCTATTACTGATCTTTTACAAATGGGATGTGAAGATACTGCAGCTTGTCCCTGCCACCAATACTGAAGCTTTTTACACTGATTTTTGAATTGCCCTTCTTCATATGGAAAATTCCTTATTATTTTTATCAATCTTCATGGTGAATTGCTCCTTTTCACTGACATATAAAACATAAAATACTTAGATTATTAAGTACCTTGGTGGTTATTATCTCTCTTTTGCTATCACAATATCAATCAACCACCTTCTTCAGTCAGTACTGTTGACTTTCTTGGTCCACTTACTAAATCATCAGTTAACACAAACTGGGCTTTTTCCCATTTTGTCATTCTTGCTAAAAGGAGCTTCCTGTAAAAATCTTGAAAGCCACTTCAATGGCCTGCTTCAAATCCTTCAGTATCATGCTCACAAAAACCCTTGGCCATGCTGGTGGGCTTGCACTACCTATTCTAGTTATTAGTATCCTTGATATTGATTGCCTTGACTTTGGTTCATCTTACTGCGTCTCCTATCTTTGGAAAATATGGAAAGGCACAGCGAAGGATGGTGTTAGCCAGCGGTGGTGACGTTCTTTACATGAGCAGTTACTTAGATATAAAATGAACTTCTGCCATTCTCCTATGAGAATGTTTCTTTTAAGTGTGTTTTTTTTTTTTTAAACTTCAGCACAAGAACCTTGGTGTGAACCGGTGAATGCATTTTAGATACAATATTGCCATACCGTTTCCAACTTAGGTTGGCTTTATTTTTTCTGGAATGAAACCAATGCAAAAGCAAACTTTCCAGCCCCTAGGCTAGGCTACCCCAAGGAACTGACATTTCTAGGAAGTCTGTTGTACTGTTCAGTGTTACTTTGTTTTAGTTCATTGAAATAACAAGTAGACAATGTTTAATGTAATAACAAACTCTAAAAGTTATATTACAAAATTGTTTTGGTTTTCTTTCTTTTTTTTCATATAGAATGATAAAGGTCCTTATTATACATCAGTTTACTACTCTCTTTTGTTTCTTTAATTTATATAGTTTGATAATCCAAGTATGAGAAAAGTCCAGCTAAATTAGAATTGCACTGATCACACTTCAGTACATGTCTGACACTCCTTTGAAATACCATTGTCTAGGCCAGCTTAAAATAATGAATGTGACAGAAGGGTAACGGCTGTGATTAGAAAAATAACACCAATACTTTGTCAATTATTTTTGCTTTCAGAAAGTAATTTGCTCTATAAGTTATGTAAACTAATGTGGAACATTAGTATGCTGATTAATTAATTAATTAACACTAATGCTGAAAATCTTTACGTGTTCTGGTTTTTGTTGTTTTGGTTTTATTTAATTTCTGCAACTCTGCCCACTTAAGTCATTCTTGCTGCCTTTGTTCCTGCTGCAGGAAGGTTATGAGAGCAACCACTGTTCCTTAAAATACATGACTATTTACTTTCTTGGAACAACAGAGATTTTAAGTATGAATTTTTAACTTCCGTAGAAGTTAAGACAAAGAATAAGGGTCAATGAAAAACCTAAAGTCAAGTGTTATCTTGGCATTCAGTAGAAAAATGTGAATTCTATAATTTAAGAATTACATGGAACAACAGGTAAACACTCAAAACATTCTGCAGCAAGAACATCAGTTTCTCTGTGGTAGGTTCAGATTCTTTGTTGAATTAGAACAATTTTATGCCAAACCACTGAGAGTTCTTTATTTAAAAAGATAAACTGTATAAATAAACTCTATAAATTGCTACAGCAATCACAGAAAAGGAAATGGATGTAAAAAGTGTTCCTACTGGCATTTACATTTGAAAATAATTATACTTAGAAATACTGTGGGATATGAAACAAATGAATAAAACTATAAAATGCTATCAGGATCTTCAAGATTCATTTTCCTATTTAGCTTTACAATGGTTTATCTGGTTGTGGCTACAAAAAAGAGATGTTACTTTCAGTAAAATATGCATTTATCTTTATACATATATAAGTACATGTAATGTGGGCTTTTGCTAAAAGAGATTAAGTTTAGTGCTGAGTTTATAGAAAAACAGCACTCATACGATGCATAGATTTGCCTGGAAGATGTGATAAACTGTTGCAGCACTGCTGTACTAGCCCTGCACAGGGAATCATGTCTATTTTTGTGTCCTGGGGAATGACCACCCAGGTGCTCAGCACCCCCATCCAGGCATGACTGTTGCCCTTGCAGGTGTTACCTCACACCTGTCTGATTGGTGCATAGCAGATAATGACTGAAAAATGCTACTGGAATTACTTTCAGCTAAAAGGGTAAATACTTCTATTAGTACAACAGATGACACTGTTCAAACTCCTATGAAATACCCATATATCTATGTTTTTACTAATCCTACTAAAGCTCTTATAAACAGTTCAATGGGTTTTTAAGTGACTCCAGCTGCGGGCGTCATTCCCCTTCTCCTTCCTTTCCTCCTTCCCTGCCCAATCTTCCTGAGACACCAAAGTGCTCCTTGATAGCTTTATCACAAAGCAAAGGCTGCAAAGGCTGTTTCTCATTCACTCTTTCAACATGCAAGACTATCTTGATGTGCAAGCCTTCTTCACTCACCTGAGATTGCTAATCCCAAATGCTCGACAGCACTGCCCTAAGGAATATTATCCCTCAGGGAGAGGAGAAGGCATGTGTGGTTTGCTTTTAGTGTCATTTCTTTCCAGCATGAGGATAAGGAACTGGATGCAGATGCCAGAGAGGATGGGGAGGAGAGACAGATGTAGCAAGAGCAGTTGGTACAGAAGTAGGACAGGCTGGAAGTCAAGGATTCTGCAGTGCACTTGAAACAGAGCTTTGTTGGTAGAGCATCTACTACGGTAGCAGGATGCTCTGCCTAAGTGGAGGCAAAACAGCTTGAGCAATACCCTATTTGCTGGACTGTGTTTTCATTTCTTGGAGTGAAATGATCATGTTTCAAGAAAATCTAAAAACAACAACCCCACAAAAAGCAGCACCAAAAAACTCAACTGAACAACAAACAAACAAACAATTCCCCCCACAAAATCCTGGAAACCCCGCCCCCCATGCAGGGCCTCGCTCAAAAAAAGAGTTTAAAACTCACCACTATAAATTGATCAAATTGCTGTATGTCTGGAAATTTTAGATAGGTAGCTAAGGTCCTCAGATTATTCAAGAAAGCATATCTGGGTGGAAGAAGGACAATCTAGACAACAGGTAGCTCAACCTGCAGAGAAATATGAAGAGAATGTGTCTGTGATTTTCTTCACCAATGTGTAGCAAGACAAGGAAAGGAGAAAAACACTGACAAACAAAGTGAACAGCAACTAGCTCATACAAATAATTTTATGCTGAACCAGCTTTTCCCTATTAAAGCATTAATTCCTGTCAAATAAAATCTTACAGATTTACATATTTAAAACTGCCAGTACCTTCATGTTTCAGCACTCTCCTTGTAGATGCTGGGGAATGTTATCTAATGAAAGACTCTAGCATTGAACTGAAAAATTTATTTCCTTGGGGAAGCAATTTAATTACAGAAAAATGTTTTTCATTTTCACAGAAAATTGACTGTATCTTGTTTGTTTAATTCTTTTTGCTTCTGCTGTCAGTCCCTTACCATCACTGGAAGGAAAATGTAAATGCATTTCATTCCTGGCAAGCGGCTTTCACCTTCCCCTCGTGTTTCTTAATCAAACAGCAAAATTAGCTTTGCATTAAATTATTGAAAAATTACGTTGTTTCTTGATCTTTGGATTTGAAACATCTTGGTAAATATTTCCACTCTAAATTCTAGAGAAATAATTAATATTAACTGTTTATTTGATGCTATAGTTCACATTTTTGCCTTCCAAAGCAGGCAATAATAGATAAAATTCCACTGAGGGTACAGGGCAATGAAACAACATCCAAAAAATCTGCCTAAGAATACTCAAGCATATAATTCACTATTTAAATGATTTAATGTACTTCAAATTGAATTTGTGAGCAAAAAAAACTTCTGCATTTTAATGACATTTAAAGAGTGAAACTGCCTTCAGGCAACAAATGACCAAGTAAGGAGGAATTACTGATGTTATTCCAAAAGCCCAGTATAATTGAAAGTAAATGTTATTCATCTATTCTAGTTTATAAAGTGTTCATAATACTTCATACAAAAAAGGATGAATAATGATAAGAAGAATTCTTATTTGGTGGAACAAGAGTATTTCTTTCAAACTTATATATTTTCGTTTCGATAAAAATTGGAATTACTGAACAATTAATTCTGTATGTAAATGAATTGAAGAAAATGTCATTAACATCTATGCTATTCCTTTTTTTTTCATCAGTGGAACTAGACTTGCAGAAACCAAAAATGTTCAAAGAAAACATGCATGAAGAAACCAAGTACTTCCTGCTACAGTAAGCATTTGCAAAAAGTGTTTGTTCATAAAGAATACAAATTTATATTTTAATAGCAAGACAACCAGTAACAAAGAGTATTATCTTCACATGCATTCCATGCTTTTTGCATCACCTACAAATCCTGACACTCTTGTTGAAGGTGTCACAGCTTATCCATTTCTTCCATTTGTTTCATTTTTATCCTGCAACACACTCACATGTAAATGTAAATTTTTCGCTTCTTAATCAATATGTAGCAAACTCCGCCCTGCAATAAATTCAGCTTTGTCATACTTGCCTTTCAGAGCAGTAGTGTGCCTCATATCTGGGGATATTTATTTTCAACAACTTTTTCGCTGATGGATCTCAGTGACTTCTTATGCTTCTCTCAGTTGAGGGGATGGAAGCTGGTTACAGACCTTAATTTCAGTGAGGCTTAACATAACCCATAGTGGCACTGTTCCCAGGGGGAAGCCTTTGGCCAACACATTTTGGACCTGCAATACAGCAAGGTGACTGCAGCAAAGTTTTCAGAAGCACCACATAAATAAGGAAAAAGACAACAGTGCTGTCATATAACGTGGTCGGGGTTGTGGAAATAGTTGTGGTTGTGGTATGGTTGTGGAAATAGTTCACTCATTGCATAGCTGAGGGGTGCAACAACCATGCAGGAGTTTTTATTTCTTGGTTGTGGAATTGGTCTCACACAAACTCCAGACCCACCTTTCATGATGTTGTTGGTAGGTTCAGTTCAAGCAGCCTCACCAAAACCCATGTTTCATTAATTTGCAAGGGTTTGTACAATGCCTGTGACTCAAGAGGAATAAAGAACATTAATAAAAGACCTTATTATACAGTGACGAGACTTTCAGCTTCTCCCAGAAGATTGTCTAGTACAAAAGCACAAAAAAATTTCAGATAAGTAAGACTTGTCCTAATTTTCTACCTAGATACTTTTCAAAGGAAAGGCACAGTCTGAAAAAAAAATCATATCAATAGCTATAAGCAAATCATAAGCCTCTGGATATTCAGTAACTCTTGAAAGTGTTATTAAACTTGAAATGCATTTAACATAAAGGTTCTCAAGCCAGCAGCATTTTGTGTCACGGTTTTTCATAATGGCTTTCTCTAATAAAACTGGCTCTGTTACTCAGAATACTGAGAACAAAGAGAAATACAAGCCACATTTTGTTCCCAGTCTAACTGACACAATTCCATGCACCTCAGCAATGTTGCTTCCCATTTACTCCTATGCAAGACTTTGGTTCAACAAAGCGATTACATACATGCTGAAGTCCTCACTGAGCAAAGAAATCCCTTCAGTTAACTGTAGGCAACCTTAGGCAGGACCTCAGTGCTTGTTATTCTTTTTTTATAAAGTTAAATGTGTGCCTAAGACCTTTACTGGATGAGAGCCTAATTGAATAAGATAGCGGATTCGAGTCTATCCCCTATAATATTCTCCATAATGTTCACAATCTTTCTTCTCTAAACTATCTTTCCTGATACTGTTTACCTTGTCTTAGCACTAAATGCAACATGATCCCCTGAAAGTTCCACATGTCACTGGGCTTCAGGAAACTGAACGGGGGTGGGTATCCACTGACATTATGAGATTGCCTTTGTAGGTCATGCTAAGCAAGAAATACGAGCTAAATTTGTGGTGCAATTAATTATTAAGCAAGAAAACTAAGTACTGCTTTTACAAAAACAGTTGATCTCTGGAGTAAGGCCTGTAATTCACAAAATAAGAAGCACATTCTTGAGAAAGTTCAAGTGGATTCTAATTTAACGAAAGAGAAAGAAATGGTGTGTTCAATATTAAATTGAAAATAAAACATCAGAATGAAATCAGCAATTCTGATCCAAAAACCTACAACTGAAACTGGAAGCAGTGAAGTCAGGAGCATGCCTGGCTGATGGGAGTCCTGGGTGGGAGTTCCTGGTCACTGCAGTGATTCCTGGAAGATATGTTTGAAGTGGAAGGCCTTTTCTGAAACTGGATCATTTAATAGTCTTCCACTTACTCTGAGAAATATTATACAGTCATTTTCATAAAACAATAGACCTCTAATACCTAAGAAGTTATTTTTTCTTTTCTCATTACTCTCACTGGAAAGCTGTTCCAGCAAACTCCAGCCCCTTGTCTAATTTCCAGGCTAAATTTAACCATGACCAGGGTATAAATATTTATTCACGTACTGGTGTTCCCCTTTGTTAAAATGCGGGTAGAGTGCTTTGCCTCATTAGTGTTTACACTTTTACCTCCAATCACAGCTGTTTTGTCTGACAGAATCCCATATCACCATTTCTTTCCAAGCCAAGCAGATCCTGCTCGCTCTTTCACTTCGTCTGCATTAGTTCTCAGCTCCCCAGCAAGTGCGGATGTATGGCAGAGTCAACTTTTCTGCCTGAAGTCTGTATTACCGTCATGACAGGTTCCAGTCTTTGCTTATGTGCTTCTGTGTTGGTTTTCTGGTTGGATGGTTTGCTCTTGCTGTTCGTTCCTGTTTTGTTTCTTTGGCATGTATTGCACTTCAGATTGCCTATCTGTACTGGCAGCAAGACACATGTTGAAGGAAACCTAAAGGCATCTTTCAAAAAGCAAACTTTCAAAGGCAGAGTAATTAGAAGAGATATATCCGAACAACTCTTCTTTGCATCTCCAGGCAAACTTGTTTCTCAAATGTGCAGACAGCAGTGAACTTCCATAGAAGTAGTCTACAGGAGTCATTCAAGCAGGTTTTACAACGACAAATGTAACCCCAAGGTAAATTACAGTAATAAAGTTGTCCATGGAACTTTATTATAGAGGATTGTGATGTGTGAAAATGTGAATAGCCAAAGAATGAACCCTCCCTCAGGTAGGAATTTGTAATAGCTGGAATATCTGACTAAAATCTGGTCACTTTTTATCTTGCTATGTCAAAACTGCTTTTTGATCACACTTTTTTTTTTTGTAATCATAGATAGAAATCAACTTTATTTCTCAGATATCCTTTGTTAGCATCATGCCCTCCTTTGCCTTGCCTTTCTGATTTTTTTTCCTGCCCTGCAACTTTGTAGTAAAAGTGCAAACATCAGTTTGGCAGAGTTAATGCAGAATAACGTGCCAGTCTCTCAGATCTGCAGTCTTGATGCTTTTAACTTTAGACTCTTCCAAGGAAAAATGCTTTTTTCTACTAGTTGGGGAATTATGAGTGTTTACTCAATGTTGATACTTATGATGTTTGCATAAGCAAGTTTTTGGATGTTGTGTTGTAGACTTTAAGAGTTTCTGTAAACTATGGTCTGTAAACTATAAGAGCTGTAGTTTGTACTATAATTGTTTAAATTTTTTTTCAGTCAATTGAAACTGATGTTTTCTTGATAAGTGCCCTGGGAAACTTGGATACTGCAGATTATTTGGCATTGACTTTAGTATCCTGGCACTGAACGATCCACCCTGACACAATGTTAGCATGCACTACGTCACCTTGGGATGTCAGCTACCAGACGTTTTATTTCTTGTCTTAAATTACTGCTGTGTGGTCTTAACCAGCTTTCCCTTTCTACCTGAGCAGTGACTGTGCTGATATGAAGCCTTTCTTGACCAGTTTTTTCTCAGTTCATGGATTGTTCAAAGACTTAAAGACTATTAATGATTCCACTAAAGCTCTGGTCTCTCTTTGAGAGATATCACCTTTTTATTAAATACTGAAAAGGGATTGATATTCAGTGGTAGTGTGTTAATGCGATTGTGCAGTAACTTTTTTTCCCACACCAGCTCTGTTCAATAGCTTTTATTCACAGTACGTAAGCATTAATAATATTGAGTGCAGTTAAATTGGCTAACACAATAGCTCTGCCTCAGTCTTCAGCAACAAGTGCTCCAGACACATCATCCAAATCAAGGAAGACAAAGGCAGGGATTGGGAGAATGCAGAACCACCTGACTGTAGGAGAACATCAAGTTCAAGATCACCTAAGGAACCTAAAGATGCGCAAGTCCATGGGATCTGATGAGATGCATCCACAGGTCCTGAGAGAACTGGTGAATGAAGTAGCTAAGCCTCTTTCCATGCTATTAGAGAGCTTATGGGAGGCCAGTGAAGCTCCCACTGACTGGAAGAGGGGAAACATAAGCCCCATTTTTAAAAAGGGAAATAAGGAAGACACAGGGTATTGCAGGCCAGTCAGTGTCATCTCTGCTCCCACCAAGATCATGGAGCACATCCCGGTGGAAACTATGCTAAGGTACATGGAAAACAAGGAGGTGATTGCTGACAGCCCTTCACTAAGGGCAAATTGTGCCTGACAAATCTGTTGGCCTTCTATGACAGCGTTGTGGTGTTGGTGGATAAGGGAAGAGCAACTCATGTCATCTGCCTGGACTTGCACAAAGCATTTGACACTGTCTCACATAATACCCTTCTCTCTAAACTGGGGAGACATGGATTTGATGGATGGACCACTTGGTGGGTAAGGAATCCGATGGCTGGTCCCACTCCAAGAGTTGCAGTTAACAGCTTGGTGACTTTTTTCAAAGAACTTTTCAAACAGAGTTGATTGGCCAAATACAGGAACAATTGGCTGAGAACCTCTGGAATGCCACCTTGGGGTAATCTAATAGCCTCTAAAATAAATCCAGTATACATTTCAACCCCTGTACTATTCTCAAACCTCATTCCCACTCACAGCCAAAACCAAGGAAAGACCCATAAATTCAGTGGAAGGTAGACAGGACGCAAAAGATTTCACAAGGAACGAGACAAAGCATGTTAATGATCTGTAGATCTGTGCTTCAGTTCTGAAATAAGTGTTCAAGAAAATCTTGCAAATAGTTGGAAAAATAAATATAACTGACATTTCTCTCAAATTGTCATGGAAAGAACTCCAGCTGTATTTATTATACACATTTTGTCCATGTGCTATGTGCTTGCATTCTTTTGTGATGAATGATGCTGCCGTGTGTTGGAGTCTTCGTGCTATCTTTCTTTGAATCAGGAATGTGTAGGAGGTTGTTTGAGGACAAAATACTGTAGGATCTTCCCTCATATTTTTTGAATTTGTAGCATAGAGCTGAGCAGTGGCTGAATGGCTTGGTTTAGGAGAGTTCACAGCCTGCTAATGCTACCAGTGTACTCATGCCTTGCTGCCCATTTTGCCATGTCTACAAGAACTGAGAATCAGAATTCCTATTGTTGTCTGACTTTTCATTTGAAGTCTTTGGACATAAATTTTACCTTTCTGATGAGCTAAACTGTGGGCCTGGGCCATGCCTAATACTCCCAGATACTATGGCAGCAGTAAATAAGGCATTACCATGAATCACTGTAGCTTCACGGAAATTAATAAATTTGGCTGTCACCCAAACCTGGAGAAGCATTTCACCCTAGGGAGGCCTCCGACTCCATCATGGAGCATACAAGAAAGCAAGCTGATCTTGTGGTATGCAGCAAATGTAAAGATCCAGTTTCAAAAAGGGAAAGAAATGATGCAACATGTAATGCCATAAAAGCCGTATGCCATCGCACAGGATATTACTCACACGGCACAGATCTTCACAGTGACATATACTTTGATTGCTATTTTACCCTTATGTTGTGACTATGTGCTAAAGTTATAGGAAAAATGACAAAGGTAAACAGCATGTAGCATAAGTTTAATGAGAAAGTTTCCAAGAAATACAAGTTCAGTTGTGGGAAAAGCTTTCTATTTCTGGTTTCTCCTGTGATTGCAGTTTTCACATAAATATGTTGAATTTTGAAATTTGTTCCACATTTTTTCTTCCAATGGAAACAAAAAATGAACTGGCATCCCAAGTTTCCTTTTCCTAGATGATCCTCTCTCTTCCTTAGCGTGCTGTTACCACTTGGCCAGCATCGCTTTCTGATTTTCTCTGACCTCTCTCTTGCCTTTCTGGCAGTGCAGTGGCTCACTTGGAGATTGTTTCCTCCTTTGACCCCAGTGAAAAGCAGTGATTAGAAAACTTTCCTAGGATGTGAATGCATGGCTCCAGCTCTTTGAGAAAGGTCCAGCTCTCCCACTACTGGGCAAGTGTTGTAATCACTCAGCTGTTATGCAGAATCTGCACTTTTCCTGTTCTCTGTAATGAAGTCAGTAGCAATATTTTCTTCTCCTCCCATGATCTCAGTGCTAAGGGTAAATATTCCGAGAAGATGTAGGGGACAAACTTAGATGCATCCCTTAGGGATGCATCTAGAATTTAAGGGCCTGTCTGCCTAAATTTAGACTGCGACAGAGCGGAAGACGAGGTGCCTGGATCGCTCCCCAGACTGGAAGGACGGAGTGTTATGCTCACAACAACACATGCCACCACTGCAGGAACTTGCACAACGGTCACGACATGCTGACAGACAGAGACACCTGGGAGTTTAGGTGATTTGACTCTGGATCCCTCCCAGGTACATAAGCAAAATTCCAGGACAAGAAAACTTATAAGCCGTGTCTGTAACATTGACTACAACACTCAGCAAACCCAAATACACTTCGGGAGAGTACATCTGAGTGCAGAGGATGTTGATGGGAAGTAGGCCTGGAAGTTGACTGTGCAGTCAGGGTGACTTTGCTGATGCAGTAGAAGGAACATTACCAGAGAAACTCTATGCTCAGTCTCTAGGAGAGTGTAGTGGGTTGTTCTTGGCTGGATCCCAAGCACCCACCAAAGCCTCTCTGCAACTGGACAGCGGAGAGAAAATAAAATAAAGGGTTCATGGGTTGAGATAAGGACTGGGAGAGATCACTCACCAAATACTGTCACAGGCAAAACAGACTGGAATGGGGGATTTTAATTGAATTTATTACTAACAAAATCAGAGCAGGATAATGAAAATAAATAAGACCTTAAAAACACCTTCCCCCCACCCCTCCCTCCTTTCCAGATCTATCTCCAGCAGCGCAGGGAGATGGGGAAAGGGAGTTATGGTCATTATGTCTCTGCTCAGGGAGAAGAGTCCTTCTGCTGCTCCAGCATGGGGTCCCTCCCATGGGAGACAGTTCTCCATTAACTTCTTCAATGAGAAGCCACCATACCATGAGCAACAGTTCTCCACAAACTGCTGCAATGTGGGTCACTCTTCCATGGGATGCAGTCCTTCAAGGACAGACTGCTCCAGTATGAGTTCCCCACAGGGTACAAGTCCTACCAGCAAACCTGCCCCAGCATGGGCTCCTCTCTCCATGGGTCTGCAGGTCCCCACCAGAAGCCTTCTCCACCAGGGGTCTTCCATGGGCTCACAGCCTCCTCTCAGGCACCCACCTGCTCCAGCATGGATCTCCTCCAGGGGCTGCAGGTGGATCTCTACTCCACCCTGGACCTCCATGTGCTGCAGGGGTACAGCTGTTTCTCCATGGTCTGCACCACGGTCTGCAGGGGAGTCTCTGCTCCGGTGCCTGCCCCTCCTTCTGCACTGACCTTGGTGTCTGCAGGGCTGTTCCTGTCACATCTTCTAGTTCCACTCTTCTCTGGCCCCAATTACATCTGCACAATAACTTTTTTTCTTCTTCTTTTTTCTTCTGAATATGTTATCACAGAGTCATTACCATAATTTCTGATTGGCCCAGCCTTGGCCAGAGACACATCTGTCTTGGAGCCTCTCAGGATTGGCTCTGCTGGACATGGTGGAAGCTTCCAGCAGCTTCTCTCAGAAGACACCCCTGCAGACCTCCTCACTACCAACACCTGGCCATGCAAACCCAATACAGAGGGGCTGCCTACCTTGGCAGTGCTCTGTCCAGTTGGTAGGACAAAGCACAAAGATTGTCATAATCAGAGGATGAATGCCCACAAATCAGAGACGAGATGAGCTCAAGTGATGTTTGAGAGTCATATTATAACTTTTCTAATTATTTGGATTATAACTATCATGTATGGCCATTTCTGAGAGCTCTTACCAATAAGTTTAAAATACACGCTGATATACATCTGGGATGGTTTAAAACTGAAAATGAAGACAGAGAACATCAAGAAATCCTTGGAAAGGCATGATTTAGCCACTTGCAAACTCAGCCTTTTCTATGGAGGGAGAATGTAGATTTATTAGCATGGCACTGGTCTTCGCCATTCTTCTTGGGATAACGATTCAAAGTGCTTGGCTGTTTCCAGGGAGAAGGAAAATAGGGATGTTTTCTACAAAAACACATTCCTTGCTCTGTACCTAGATATGATGTACGATCCAACGCGGACGAGCATGAGTCATGTGCTCCACATGCCTTATGGCACTTTGTAAGTAGGCAGTGAAGTGCTGGCTCATGAGTCATCAGCTTCAAGTGAGTGGGCAGTCAAATCCTGCATAAGCTGATTGTTCAGAACCATTTCTAATGGCCAAATATAGCATGGGCAAATTATTTTGGTTTTGTTTGTGTTTCCTTGGCTTCAGTTTTCGCCAAGGTCCCACGTTATTAGGCCTCATATATCCTACAGGTTTTATTTTCTGCCATTCCAGCTTTGACACGCTTGTCCAGAGAAGATTCATCATCTGCTTCTCTGAAAGCAGTTTCCATTTTCCTTAGCATTACAACACAAGCAAGGAAGTGAAAGGAAATACCAAACAAGATAAATAAAGTGTACTATTTCTTCTGCTGTTAGGGCTGCTTTGGCACCAAACTATGGTTCTGCTCTTAAATTCAAAATATATATTTTAACTTCCACTAATTCTCCTTTTAGTGTCATTAGATGATATAAATAGATGTAATCCTCTGTACTGGTATTTCAAAACTTCACCTAAAACTTCATACAGCCACAGAAATCCTGCCACTTGTTGAGACAGAGCTCCTGCTGCAGCAAAAATACCCTCAACTGAGTTTCACAGGTGCCATGCCCTACTTGACCTCATTATTCCCAGGACCATACATGGGTCAGACACTCCATCTACCTTTATACAAACTGCAGAAAGATGGCACTTCACCCCCTTCCATTCTTCTCTGGACCCTTGGTGTGTGGCTCATGAGGAGCTAAAAAATGGGAACTTCCCAGATCATGAGAGAAAGACAGCCAGCTCAAACTGGACTGAATGAGACTACTCAGCATCACTCCCTGGACTGGCATCTCCCAGAAAACCAGCCTTGTTCTGCTGCCAGCTGCCACTGCTGGGGCTATCTAAAGGAGCAACGTGTGCACCACAATGCCTGGTGGAACTGTTCTGCTGACTCACAAGGCTGTCATGTTTGAAAGTTGCTAGCAACAACCATTTTTTTTAAAAAAAGCTTTTTCTTGATATAAAAATCAGTATCCGGTGCAACCTTCCCTCAAATCTCACCCTCCCCAAACCCAAACTAAACACGAAGAGCATCAGTAAAAGCAGACTGGTTGCCAAGTGTAGCAATCCAGACTCTGGACACTGGATTTGGAGAAGCCCACAGCCCCTTTTTCTTGGCTGCTGTTCGACTGCGCGCCCGGTGTGCCGGCACACAGGAGGCGACCTCTTCCAGTGTCCTCCAGGGACACCTGATGGAGCAGGATCAGACTTCAAATAAATAACACAGCCTGTCCCTTCCTGGCTTTCGAGGGCCTCACGTACTGCCCGAACAGTAGTTTCTTGGACAACCTCTTTCGTTTCACCCGAACTGCAGAGCAGTTGCATGCACGGCTGCTCCCCCTCTCCCTCCTGCTTTCTGTATCACATTTCAGCCCGGGCGGGGATGGGGGGTACGGGCAAGTGGGATCCCCACGGACGGGATTCTCTGCGGGGAAACGCGCTTCCTAAGGTGGGGGATGCGAGGAAGCGGCCACACCGCACCGCGGCGGAGCAGGGCAGGGCAAGCTGCCCTCCGGGGGTGCCCCTCCGGGCCCCGCTCTGCCCCGGGCGGCTGCGCTGCGGGTCCCGGGGCGCTCGGCCGNGGGCGGGGGGTGAGGGGTGGGGAGAGGGGAGGGCGGCTCGGCCCGGCTGAAAAGGAGGGCTCGCCCGCCCGCCCGGCGCCCCCCTACCCTCGGTCCTGCCCCGCGGGCGTCCCGCACCATGGCGCTGTCCTGGAGGAGCTGGCTGGCCAACGAGGGGAGCAAGCACCTCTTCCTGGTAGGGACGGCCCCGGGGGGGTCCCCTCGGCCTCGGGGCTGACCGGCGGAGGAGGCTCAGGAGGGGGGTCGACCCCGGGGCTGCCCCGCGGGTCCGGGTGGCCGGGGCACCTCGTCCCGGCGCGGTGCGGGGCAGGGGCAGGACGCCGTGCGGGGCTGGACGCCGTGCGGGATGCCGCGGCTCGGACGGGTGGGCGGGATGTGCTCCCTGCGCGTCCCGGTTCGCGGCTGGCAGGGATGGATGCATGTGGGTGCTGTGGCCCAGAACAGTGCCGGTGTCCGTGCCCTGCCTGGCTCGCACGCGCTGTGCGTGTGCTTGCTCTTTGTTAGGCTCTCTTTGGGAAAGTTTCAGGGAGAAAATGCAGCTTCTTGGAGGTCAAGTTCTTTCTTCCTTTGTCTCATTGTTGCTGGTTTTTATTCTTTGAGTCTCTTAAATGCAACATCCAGCTGAAGATTTGGAATAGCGTCTTGCGTGTGGGTGTTTGCCAGCTGTTGGTTGTTTTAAGACACAAAAAGTTTTGTGAAGTTCAATGAGAATAAAAATTTCCCACGTAGGGGGTCTTGCTTCTAATATTTAAAACATACTGTGTGTTTGAAGTTTGCTTTCCCATTCCATTTACATATGTTTATGAAACTACAGACCTATGAGTCTTATGAATGAAATGATCACTGAAAAGTTTGCACATGTAACTTTCACTTACAATCTCTTGTTTCTGTTTCATTTCAGTTTTTCTGGCTCTCCCTCAATGTATGGCTCTTCGGGAAAACCTTCCTGCTTTATAATCAAGGGCTACAGTATTATTATTTGCATCAGATGTTAGGGGTGAGTGACCTGGACGTTACTTTTTGCCCTGGAAATTGGGATGCTCGAGGATGGGAAAGGGGCAGAATGCATTTGCTAATCAAAGATGACACAAACTGCCTGTTAACTTTTCAAAGTGGGGAAAGATCAAGTAAGAAATTACTGGGATACTTCTGACAGTTGTTTAGGAGTAGAAGGTGAACACTGTTGGGAAGAAAAAGAGCCAGTCAAGTGTGGGACAGCTATTCTTTCCCCTCCTCTCTTCCCTCGTGGTGTTCCCAGCAGCAGACAGGCTCACAGCAACACAGACATGCTCAACAAATGACTGGAGCTCCACTTTTCGTCATCAAAACATTAAGCAAGCTCTGGACTCGTGTTGGCAAATCCTTTCCAATCCAGTTATTGTAACATGCTTGCTGAGGGACTTGTTTTAGTACGTCTTAGTTCTTTTCGGTCTTTGTCATTTTCATAGATTCTCTGTTCTGCGTAAATTCACTGTAATGTCTATAACTTTAGTTTTGTTTTCTAATAGTAAGTTCTTGGATTCTGAATGGTTTAATGAAGATTCAGGTATTTTGGTTTAGTGGGCAACACCAACCACCAACAAATGAACCCAAAAATCATTCGGAGATGAGAGATACCAGCCTGCCTTGGGAAGTTATCCATAGCTATGCCATCATGGTCATTTGAGAAAAACTTCTATCTAAAGGGAGAGAGTAAGGATTAACATCTTTCTGGAAAATGCTCACAGGTTGCTCAGAATTTGAGATTCCAGGAAAAAGTGGCTGACAACACGATGCTTTGTAACACTATGTCATACTCAGGAATGGATTTCAATAGAAAATTGACATGGGATTAAACACAGATGATGCACGTCCTAATCTGCTGTAGAGCTTCTGGGGTTTATTTTTGGTAAATCCAGGGTATATAGTTTCATGTGGCTGGTACTGTAATAACTAGCCAGCACCATAAGGTTTTGTGATATTGCTTGAAAGTAAGTTGAGTTGATACAATTTTCTCATTTTTTTCTCCTTATCATTGATTCAGATGTGTTCCACAATGAATCTTAGCAAAGGTAGTACAAAAAAGAAGGGAATGAAAATATTTAAATCCTTCATGGTGGTGGCTTCCTTGACAGAAAAAGCATGAAAATGTGTTTAATTTTTCCTTAATTTCTAGTGGCTTTGCAGCCTAGTGTATCCATTTGAAAACTGTGTTTGTTCCTGGCAGAGAAAATGGGTTGTTTGTAAAGCAAATGTTCTTGGGTAATATGTTGGACCAGATTGTCAGCTGGTATCAATAAGCAAGTTTCTTTCAATTCAGATGACTCGTCTGCCTCGTACCAGCTCATCATCTGGTTGGGTGTTTTTTTGTTTTTCTTATACTTCAAAATGGAAGAAACTTGCAAAGTAACTTACTGTGTGTTCAGAACCTGTGAGATGACTCAGGCAAGGAATCTTCCTTGTCTTGGTCAGGAGATGAGGACTAGGAGGTCATGCTTTTAAGTTTGTATAATTGTGTCTGCCGCTGTAGGAAAAAGTACCACAGAAATTTAGGGACTTCTAAAATAAGGTTGAAAGTGAAGAGCTAAGTCTGGAAGATACTTTTGGTCAGAGCTATGAAACTAATTTTAAAATTTTGAAAATACTACCGTAAAATGTTCTTGCAATTCACCTTTTACAGTTCGTCTAAATATATCCTGTAGATTCCAAAGTTAGCTTTCTCCCTTCTGTTCAGTATATCTGTGTGTGTGTATTAATCATAGAGATTATTTTGCAAGGGTTGGGAAAACTGAACCCAGTTTGGTTTCCTCAGGAGGTGGCGTAAGCAATACTATAGCTGCAGTTGCCTTCTACGGGGATTTTTGCCCCTCTTCTTTTGTTGTATTGGTTTGTATAGCCACTGACCCGTGGCCCATCTGCGTAACCAGTCTCCTCTGTTCCGTGCACATGTGAGGGGTTTGCAGAGTGTCTGTGCCATTTCTTGTTGTCTGAAGATTTTGCGATTTAGATTAAATTCTTCATTTATAATTCAACAGTTGATATTTTTTGTCTTAACTGATTGAACTCTTTTATGAATACTTCCATGACTACTGATTCCTTTTTCCAGAGAGCTAACAAAATTGCCAAAAAGGAGTGGCACTTTTTGAATTAAAAAAAAAAATTGTTGTTTTTTTCAGCAAGGTCTCCTAAGGAGTTGGCTTTTTTTTTTCTTTCTTAGTATGCTACAATAGGCTATAATCACCTTAAGAACTTTTGCACTTGCAGCATGGAAAGATTTACCACAGGTAGTTTTGTTGTTTCCGAAGTCACAGAATGGAGAACAAGAAGGGTTGCTGTAGGAAATCAGATTGTGATATGAAATGAGATCTTGGATTGAATATCCAGAATATATTCAACTGTGCCATGTTTTCATGCCATCTCTTTTCTTTCTGATGTGAAGGAGAAAGAATGAGGTTAGTCTTTCATTCAGTGGTCACTGAAGTGGTTTACTTCCCTTCAGCTGTCTACAGAAGAGCGAGGCTCAGATTTATTCTTTTCCAATTGCATTCTCTGCCATGTTGAACAAGATACTTCAGAACAGGACTTTAAAATTATTTAGGTACCTAACTCTCAGTCAGTCTTTCAATGACAATCATTGTGATCCTTAATTCCACACCTGTAAAAAGGCACTAAGAGCCTGGTGATGTCCTGGAAACATAAAGAGAACAAGTAAGTAGAAGGTAGTAATGTACTAGGAGGAAGTTGATCAACCTTTTATATACCAGGAAACTTAGTGTTTTGTGTCAAATACCTCTGCTTCGCTCAGTTTGAGTTCTGTTGGTGAGACCTTGAACTCTTCACTGTGCAATCTCTATCCCTGGGGGTTTTCAAAACCTAATCAGGCAAAAAACCCTGAGCAAACTTAATCTGAGTTTGATGTTGAACATGCTTAGAACAGGAGGTTTGAACAGAGACATCCTGAGGTCGCTTCCAACCAGAACCATTCTGTGGTTACATAATGCTTGCTGTGAAAGTTCACCACAACCTAGTGGATGCAAATCCCTTTTCAGTACCGTTGCTTTGATGAACCATCCCTTTGGATGCTGAATTGCTTGTAATGCTGCAGGTCATAGTCTTACTGTATGAATGCATTCATTGACACTGGTTCAAAAACACGATTAAGATAAAGAATCTAATTTTTTGTTATGATTTGATGTATGTTAACTTGTGGTCTTACATTGCTTAAAGAAGAGAAGCCTGTGAAGAAATCCCCAACAGACACAAATTTCTTATAAAAGAGTTTGGTAAAGAGGAAAGAAATATTCTCATCTTCATGTTCGTGATAGGTACTGTAACTTGTAGTGGGCATAAATTACAGAAAGGAAGAGTTTTAAATTACCTGACTCCACAATCTTCATCGTTGGAGATTTTGATTCCGCTCTATCAGTAAAATTGTCCAGATGATGGATTTCTTTACAGACTTCAGGATTTCTCCCTTCAGAGTAGTTTGGCTGTATTTTTGTCCAAGAAGTTTGCTCGTGCCTGGTCAAAAAAATCAGTCATAAATTTGGTACTGGCCTTATAGGACTGAAGTCTTGCTTTAACAGCATATGAAATACTTGCTTCTTTGTTGCTTGAGTTCCCCAAGAGCAGAAAGAGCTTTGAGCTCATTTTGTCATGGCATGAAAGATCTCTTTCCCTATTCCCTCTCTTGTCCCTGCTCAAATAACTGTGATGAAGTCAAATGTTAATGCAAGAAATAAGCTTCTGGGTTTTGGACCAAAGTGAAGAAAATGCATTATCAGGAGGATCTCTTTGGGAAAAGATTGAATAACTGAAAATGGGGCTGAAAACAAAAAATGCTGCCTCACTATTTTATCTATACGGTTGCTGCCTTCTTACTGTGCAGTATTGTGCATAGCATTTGTCACCTTTCTTCACTGCTTGGAATATGTTCCAGATGTTCCAGTAACTTTCATGTCTCTCCTTGCTAGTTTATCCTAACGATACAGATTTTACTAATTGAGACCAAATTACACTTTCATTGATCATTATGCAACCACACTGCAACCTGCTTACCCCCCACATCTTAGCATTGGAGGAAGCTGTGCATCTTGATCCTTTATTTTCCTCAATGCAGTGTGCTTTTGAGATTTAGATGCCTTTTAACCAGGCTATTTGGGAGTTGCTCTTTAGAGTGTTACATGTAGTGAAAATGTCTAATAATAGATTTATGTTGCTATGGTAGCTGTATATATAGATATATATACAGAGTTCCCTCGTGGAGACTGAGGGTGTTAATCCACAAGTCTTTATCTTTATAGTCCCCTTCAATTTTCAAGTAAATCTCTTCCTGCATTCTCTGCCGCATTCTAAATTTTTTTTGTTTGCCGAAATATTTTTTCCTTCAACCCTTTGTCCTCCACAGCCACCAGTTCAGCATCATTGCTGAGATTTATTCTCAGTTATAACCAGTGATGAGCTTGAGCATTGTGCCATATATTTCTTTTGTTTGCTTTTCTTGCCCTTTTTTTTTTTTTTTCCCCCAAGTTCAGACGGCAGTAATCCAGTGAAGGACACCTATATTACTAAGTTTTATGGGAAAACTTCCACCCTTGCAGAAATTCTTGTGAAATTGTCAGTAGTGAAGGTTGAATTAGTAGAGGTACATCTCAAATGATTAATTGAGATTTTTACTACTATATCATCTAGACTTGCAGTGTGTTGTGAATCTCTCGGAGGGACTTGGGTATCCTTAATCCCTTGGTTCATGACAAAGTTTATGGAGATTAGATCATGCCGCATCTTGCAGGATCAACATTCAGGCTCTTGTTGCTAATTAATATATAAAACACTGTCACTCTCTGTGATGTTGCTATAGAAAAAGGATGATCTGGAACACTCAAATGTGGAAGAAAGCTTGAGATCCCTTCCTATCTTTGTGTGCATCATTCTGCCTGACGCATAAAGAAGCCTGTAACTCAGCAACACTGACAAGTACTTTCTTAGATTGTCTTTCTTGAGGTCAGGATTCTAGCATTAAATTAACTGATTAATAGATTAATCAAGATGAACAGTTGGTCTGAAATCGTGCAAGTGAATACACTTTGCTTGGAGATTATCAGAAAAGCTGGAAGCTATTACTGCACTCAAGATTAAGTTAGTTACTTTCTCCAATGTGAATGACCGATTTAAGCGGAAGGAGGAGTACATCCTACACAAAAGCACTGTGTATGAAGTGGGAACATGACCTACACTTGTAGACAAGAAGAAATGGAAAACCTTCAAAGGATGCCTGTGTGATGAGTTACAAGTGAACAGAGAATATTGATTCTCAGTAGTGCAGGGAAGATACCCCACACATATTAAAAAATATTGCTCCACTTAAAATAATTTTTAAAGGGTTGCAATACATGACATTGGGATTTATGGAGTCCTTCCTTGAAACCTTCCTTTTTCAGGAGCAAAGCCGAGTCAAACCTTTGCGGAAGTTTTCACGTTGTGGTAGGTTTCCCCTACCCTCACATTTTCCTTCCTTTCAGCTACTTCGTGTTTTTGTTGCTAGATCTCCAGCCAGATTTGACAGGCCTAAGGGGAATAATTGCTCTGCATAGAGTTCAGCTCTGTCCTTCATCTTAGATTATCAGTGCTCTGTTACTCAAGACAAGGAGTACTCTATGAAGAAAAGGAAGTTGGGTCGAAAGGAGGCATGATGTGTAGCACAGTCTGTCCCACCTAGGAAAATAACTAGCTTTAGCTGCTCCAGTTCTGATTTGGGGAGGTAGTCTGTGACCTGTCTACAGAGCAGTGTGAGGCTTGTGAGTCTTGCCAGAACATTTTAAGGTGCCCTGAACCATAGAAGATTGAAAAATTTTAAAGGCTCTCAGAGAGAGCATCAAGTGTAGTGTCTCTATTGCACCATGACCTGTTTAGGGTTGTTGCTTTTAGGTGGTGAAGTCTTGAGAAAAAGAATCGCATCACTCTCTCAGTTGTGGAAGGGTTTGCATTATTATAACATTTTTTTGTTACAAGGTTGACTTAGAAGGTGAGCTAGGACAGTATTTGTTGAAGTCTTCATTTTGCAACCATGTATCAAATATCAGATTTGTGTGTACAGCAGTTTCAGGTAACATTCATCTCTGTATTTATAACTGATGAACCTTGGGGAATTCTGGGGTACACAGTAAGGTACTTCAGCCCTCAGTCTAGTACTGAAATAATTTTCCTAACAGAGAAAGCTCATTTTCTCATTTTCATTCTTGCTGACAGCAAGATATGACGAGAACTGACTCTTCACTTCTCTGTCCTAGTTTGTGCGTTGTAAGAGCACAGACGGGAGTCCATCTGGATTTCTGTGGGACTGTACATCAGACAGGGATAACTGGAGAACTTACATTCTGGAGCTCTTTTATGCTGCTTTGGAGAAGGTGGTGATTGCTTTATACTTGTCTGGAGAAAAATCTAACCTAGTTTTTAGGATTTGAGTTTATTGATGGTCCAGTTCCCTACTATCTTTGCCACAGATTTACTCTGTAAATTTGAGTAGTCCTTTAGTTTTTCTATGCCTCTTTGCCCCTCCATAAAATTGGATACCAGTGTATGTTGTACCAGGTAGGCAGGTTACAGAAGGAGGTGGTTAAATGCTTGGATTTAGTAACAGCAAAGCCAGATAGAATAGTGTCCAGCAGAGATTCTGGGTGGTGTTTTTTTTCTTTTCTTTTTGATCCTGCAGAAATTTTACGTGCTATTAACATGCAATAACAACTAGTTTTTTTTCTTAAGACAGTAAAAATTTTTAGGAAGAAAAGAGGATTATATTTCTCTCATTTCTTAGCTGCTTAGTAAGGATATATATTCCCTTCTAGACCCAGTGAGTTGCCTTAGAGCAAAATCATCCTTTATTCTACTATTGTTTAAAAATCCAAGAATGTACTATGTTAATTTGTTACTATGCCACCCAGGCAATGCAAAGGAAGTTAAGAAAGAGATCTATTGGAAACCATTTGGAAAGAATTAGTTTCATGGTGATATTTTTAGCTTTTGGATTTATATTAAGAGCAAACTTAAACTCTTTTTCTTCTTGTATGAATTTTGATTCTAAGAATTGCTAAATGTATTTACCATTGTTTGCAAATCAGTCATGGGCTTGTTGCAGGAAATACTGCCTAACTTTATTTCTTCAGAGTAAAACCTTACGTGAACCATTGGTAACAATATTTTAATATTTGAATGCACTTTCTTGGAAGTGCAATGCATATTTAAGAAGTTGTTTGCTGGCCTCTCTTTTTAATTTCTTTTTTTTTTTTTTTTTCTGCTTTGTACAGGTTTTGGTAGCATTGAATTAGGATGAATGTAAGGGCATTCTTCCATAGTAATTGCATTGTGAATGAATATTTGCTATTTGTTAAATCATGGAGAAAAACAAAGGAAGGTTAGTGCGGTAGCCTTTTCCACACATCATTGGTGTTTCATATTTGTTAAATTGTTTGGCATTTTACTTAGAGTCCCAGAATATGCTGAGCTGGAAGGGACCCATCAGTCCATCTCCAGACCATGAGCAGGACATCCCAAGAATCACACCATGTGTCTGGGAGCATTGTCCAAATGCTTCTTGAACTCAGACAGGAATTATTTCATTTATTTCGCACTATGCAGTGTAGAATTAACTCTCTTCTAGACCAAACTATTGTTTTGTTGAAGTTTTGTAAGAAAAATTGTTGTGCTTGGTAAAGGAAGTCTTGGATAACTGATGTCATGCCTAGTTTAAAGTCAAAGACAAATTCTTGAGAAACTAATGATGTATTATATAGGTCATGCAGCAGAAGTTATTAAAATTTTCAAACTGCTCATTAATGGTATTGCAACATTTTAAGATTTTGGGTGTTAGTCAACAGCTACAGAAATGATTCAGCTTACTTCTGGAGTTTGCATAACATTAGTTCTACATAATAGTTGAGTTTTTCAAATCATGCTCATTTAATTGCTGAAATACTGTAGCACATCAGTAAGCCTCAGTAAAAATTCTTACTTGTTTTAATGACCATGTGTCTGAAGTTATTGATTCCATGAGGTGTATAGCTCATTTTTAGCTTCTCTTTAGAGGATTTAATGAAAGTAGAGACAGTGTTGTGTATGCAAACAGTGCAACATACAGACATTTTACCTCTCATTAAGTTCAGTCACTTCAAGGGTCATTTCCAGTCATTTTGTCTCATAGTTCAAAAATATTTGCAGTGTTCTGAAGTCACTTTAGGCTACTGAGGGCAAGGATAGTCAAGTATTTTTTGTGGCTGTTCACATATTTTTTTTTGATCATACTTTGAAGTGGGAAGTGACATCAGTGCTTGGTAAAATCCCAACTCAGCTGCTGAGGTTGTGGCCATTGTAGCTGGTCCTTAGTCGGTACATTTGGGCTCTGGACCAGTTGGGAGGGTCCAGAGCAGGGAGGACAGGATGGCCTAAGGTCTGAAGAACATGGCTTGTGAGGGAAGAGTAGCAAAAAAATTTCTCACTGTGCAAGTGATCAGAGAGTGAAGTAACAGATGAAATAGAAGCAAGGGAGGTCTTATGTAAGGGAAAAGAAGACTAACAGTACATTGGAAGAAATAGTGGAGGACATCTGGAGAGTGGGAAAGAACTAAGTGACATGGCTCATTTTAGTCTTATTTTCTATCATTCAGTAGGTTGGAGATGATCTGTTCCTGGGATTTTTTGCTGGAGATCCCACGTTTACATGGTAGAGAACAAGGTAGAGCACATTTTGTGGGGTAATTGCTCCTACTTCTCATGGACAGCTTTTGAGAGAAGGTGCCCTTGTGACTGCTCTGTTCTGTGGAAGCTGGTAGTGTCTGGTGAGGAGGTCCCTAGCACTCAGGTCTAACTAAATACTTCACTAATAACTAACTAAATACTTTACTAATGTAAAGTAGCTGTAAGAGAAAAAGGCTTTAGGTGCAGAGCTTGGTTTTTCAGGTAGATTGAACATTTTGTTTGCTTGCTGGTGCCGTGCCCTGGTGTGCTGCAGAGCAGGTGGGGTACATGGATGTTGGTAACTGTGAGAGCTGGCAGCTGTTGATGTTTTATGGTACTGGAGAAATTCTAGTCGTGCTGTCGTGCTTGAGATCTTGCAAGATATTCTGAAGTGCAGTTGTTCTGTTTATCAACTTAAATATTCATCCATTTCTGTGACACAAACATAAATCTGTAAATTTTGTTTCTTCTTGATAACAAAGACAAGAATATAATAGATGTTTCAGAGATTAATTTCTTTGTCTGAGAAAGTAAAAAAAATGCTCATTCTTTTACGTAGAGTTTCATTTTTGTTAGATAATTTGTAACTGTTCAACTCATTCACATACTCGTGCGGTATTTGAGTTATCTTTAATATTATAATACTTTTTAACTAATTGATTCAGGAGTTGAAAAACTTGGGGTTTTGAGAACATGGTAAGAAATATCCTTCCAGAAATCTGTTGACAGTCTAAAAGCATCTTTTATATAAGCTAGTAAAATGGTAATTCAACCTAATAACTAGGAGAACAATGGCATTTTGCTAACTTTTTAAAATCATAAATGAATGAGATAATATAATAAGATTAAAAATACAGGTTTATGACATGAATGTGTGCTTTGTTCATTTATTTGACAAGTGTTTTTGTTCTAATTATGTAAGTTCCAAATATATCAGTGAAAGCATTAGTGAAATTAGATTTCATTACATTTCCCAGCTATTGAGCATTGTTAAACTGAAGAGAACCTACTTTCTTTATGTTCAAATATGGCATTGCATAATGTGAATGGATGAGGAGTTTTGTGACAATTCTGTAACAGTCCTTGGAACACCACGATCATTTCAGTTTGACTGAATCAATATTTTTTTACATCTTTTTGTGGCTTAACAGGAAATCATTACACTTCAGTGGCTTTCTGGTGTCCTCATAGTATTTATCACTTTTTAAAGTTTAGTTATGTCTGTTGAAGCTTTCAGGTGATTTCTCAGTGGACACTTACTGTTGTCTCAGATGTTTTATTCATGTGACTTTGGGCACTGATGAGGATAGTGGCTCTTCTGGTAGGAAGCTGTCATTTATTGTTGACAAAATTAATTTTTAATAACTTCTTGATGCAAAGACGAGAGCTGTTTCCTTCCCTGTGAGAACAGGATAGCATGCTGTGTGTACTGTGGTTTTTCCAGTGCAATGAAACATCGTGAAACGCCACTTTTCTGACGAGTCAGAGAGCACGGGAACTATTTGGTTTCACAGCAAAGAAAAAGAGACAATGCTGACACAGGTACCATTCCTTTCTCATGTAGTCTAACTCTTGCAATATTTGTTCAGCTAGGATTGTGTGTTAGCAGAGCTTCGGCATCTGTCCTCAATCTCAACTGCTGCCTCGTCCTGCTACCAATGTGCCGTGTTCTCCTGGCCTTCCTGCGGGGATCCCAGAAGGTGAGTACTGCCCTCAGAATGCAGCACTTGGGAAGAGGGCCCTGGGCTCTGTTTAGTCTCAAAACAATAGAAAAAAATCTGGTTTTTATGTGCTTGCATGGTGCAAGTATCAGACATTCAGCCTAGATTCATGACTCCTTTGAAGACAGGGCTGGTATTGTCTGGTTTGATTTCACCATCATGAGGACAGTTTCTTCAGTGCATTTTTGAAGGTTGGGGAGTTGCGGTGGAACTGTAACCAGATGAATTCTCCTCTGTCTTTCCAAACTCTTAGATTAGAGACATCTGTGTCCTCTCAACTGCTTCCTGGTAGAATTCAACAGAGCACAAACAATTTTGTGTCTGCATGACCATAAGTGTCCTGTTGGAGATGATAGAACTTTAAATAAAAATACCCAGCCTGATACATTTGTTATCATGGGAGAAACAACGCTTTAGCTTCCTTGTGATTCACCAGTTGCTTTTACAGAAATATCAGTAATCCTTTTGAGGAATATTTGTGTTTGCTAGATGCTTGCAAATTGAACCTGTGAGTTCTGTTAATCATATGACAATACCCAAAAGATTGGTAGCTATAGATGCACATATGTATGCAAGTATACCATTCCATTTGATCTTACTTATGGAAGAGTCAGTGTTGCCTACCCAATTAGTGCTGGAATTCCTAAATTTTGGGGCCAGGAGGTACATTATGTACTCTTGACAGCTATGTAATACAGATCCACCTGTAATTTCTTCATTAAGTCTTCAAAATTGTCTCCTTGGCATAATCTAGTAGTTTTTAAATTTAGGTACTATGCTTGCGAAGATGCTAAACCTAGTGAAAACTGAAGTTGCTGTTATATCACCACTGCTGCTGTTAGTATTCTTTTCTTTGTTTTATTTTGGAAGAGATTGCTTGAATTCTTCTCTTACTAGGTTGCCAGCAAGAAAACCAGAAGGCTGCTAGATAAAAGTAAAACTTTCCACGTGACGTGCGGTGTTACAATATGCATCTTTTCAGGTGAGATCTTACTGTGCTGAGCAGCAGCGTGTTTTGGAAGCACGTTGAAGCAGTACTTTGTGGTTTTTCTGCTGCAGTACATTTGGGGGTAGTCTTGCTCTGTGCTTGCTCACCTTAAATTGTAAATGCTTTCTCAAGTGTGTGTGGGCTTTGGTTCATTTTTTTGCTTTAAACACATGGGCATGCATTCTAATGTCAAGCTTTTCCTTAAAATGCCAGTTTCTTAGAAGACAGGTATGTGAGATCAGGTAAAAATCTGCCATTCCAAGTGAACCCTCATTGTGCCTAAGGAATTTAAATGAAAAAGCAGGGTACTACAGGCTTGCCTGCAGAGGAGGGAGCATTGGAGACAACTACCCAGTTTGGTGAAGAAGAAATATTCTTGGCTGGACACCTTTGAATGTTGTCTCTCAGGTGAACCCTTGCACTACAGAAATTATTGCTGTAGGGTTAAAAAAAAATCCTAAAATACATACAGCTTTCTGTCATGAATATTTATAAGCTGATTTACTTTAGAAAAACAATTAAGAATTCTTTAGTCCCTGGTATATCTCGTGCAGGTGATGTGATTATAGCTTGGCATCTGGGTAGCCACAGGAAACATCCAGCACTTGTTTACAGATCCTCAGCTTTACTCAGTTTTTTGGGTTTTTTTAGTTTTACATGTTGCTGCTCATCTGGTGAATGCTCTTAACTTCTCTGAGAACTACAACGAAGAATTTGTGACCCTAAATGCAGCAAACTATCGTGGTGAGGTGAGCCAGCTGTCCTTTCATATTTTACTTCTAAGCATATAATATAAATGTATGAATGTTTGCATATTCAGTGCCACTGTGTGATCTATACAGTGCTGCTGTTTCTTGCACTGGAAACTCATCATTGTGCGGATTCCTGTGGATTTTACTTCTTTCTCTGGACAAAGCATGTCTTAAAGCCAGCAAGGTTCAGTCCTATTTGATTATTAGATGGAGAATGCAATCATCAAAACTTTTGACCTTGCACTTTGTTCTTGCTTCTCTTCTGATTCTCTCTGTTCCTTGGATGGGCCTGGTCAACACATTTCTGCTGCTTTTTAGGCAAATTTGTTCTGCATTTCCAGTATTTAAAATACAGTGAGATTTGAAACTGATTTTGCATTTTTCAGCTGCAGTGAATGCAAATATGAGTATATATGCTAAGCCTGGAATTAGTTATCTACATGAACTGGGCAGGAAGCTGATTTCTACTTCCAAAATACTTGATTTGTGTGCCTTCTCTGACTGTAGTGCAGATCTCTTGCAGGAATATCAGATTCCTAGTCCCTTGGCCAGGTGCTTTCTTGTGTATTTGGCACTGGAGAGATATTTGCAGATTTTAGAAGCAAGACCAGAGTCCAGCACCCTTTCTTCTTGGGCTACAATCAATTTCCCCCTTGTTTGTGTTCATTCTAGTCTCAAGTCTGCATTTCTTTTCTACCAGTTTCATTAGGAAATATTTAGAATGACCCTATCCCAGCTGCATCGTTTCCTGGAAAAAGAGAGTTTGACTCAGTCCAGGCTCATAAGGACCAGCAACCAAGGTCTTCCACTCCCTGGGTGAATGATCTAATCACCGAGCTATTCAATGGCAGACAGACATGCCAACACCAACTATTATGCTGAGCTTCTGGGTTGAACTGTGTGTTGCTTGTGTTAGGAGTGGTCTGATATACTCAGCTTCATCAGGAACATTAGCAGGAAGTTGCCTCAGGGAAGAATGTGCCAGGGTTCTAAGCAGCCTTAGGAATTTTGCAATAGAAAATGAAGACAATAGCAAGTTTTTTAGGAACTCTAGGATCAAAACTCGAGAATTTTAGGTACTTTAGTAGCTCTTGAACCTTTGTACTTGAATTCTACTTAAATCACTTTTTTAGCTGTGGTGGATAGTCTGGGTGCTACTCTCATCTTTACTTGGGTACACACATCTGGATGCAGACAAGGTCAGAAAGAGTGTCACTTCATTTTTCCTGTCCTGTATGAAAACGTCTCACCTCCCCTCACTGCATTTTACTGCAACTTTAAATAAAAAACTTTTCCAAGCAGTGAAGGCAAAACCTCTTGAAGTATAGGATCAGGGAAAGTGAGGCAGTTTTACGTGGTGTTGAAATATCCCCTCTTCCTTTCACACGTGGTGAAGGGCATGGGAACATCTGTCAGATCATTTGTGTTCAGTCTTGCTTCACTAGGGCTCACTGCAAATCTCTTGGGGATGTAGCTGGCAGTAAAATTCTTGCCTCCTGTCTTACATTTAAATTCAAAACCTCTCCCTCTTCTGCTCCACTCTGTCCTCCCAAAGGGATGAGGTAACTGAGTAAAGTTAAGCTTTAAAAAAAACAATTATCTGTAAAATTATCTGAATCCAAATTATAGATCAGAATTATCTTTGCTGGGGGAATGCAAAGGCTAAAGGTTTAGTTTATGTTGAATTGCAGTCAATGTAAACTGTTACCAAATACCAAATTCATTCCTGCTTCCAGATTTAGGGACTGCATATGTCTTAAAATGTGTGGACTTTATGGGCTACTTATTATTATCACATTATTCATGTAGATATAAAATCCCATATGTTGATTTTATTTGTTTTTGCTTGCCTATTTTTCAGGACCCGAGGAAACTACTTTTTGCAACTGGTAAGTCTTTTGCAAAACTGAATGAGAACAGTTTGCTGCTTCTCATTATCACTCTGCAGACAAAACTTCTTTTGATCCTGTATTGGCATGCTCCATTTGTTGTATCTCAGCTATCTGGAGTTGGGTTATTTGTGTTAATATAACCTGGGTTTGCTTATCCAATAGTCAGGAGGCAGGAGTTACATAAGCCCAGCAGCAGGATAAGCAGCATCTTCAAATCTGTTGTTGTACAGATGAGTCAGCAGAAACCATTAGTTTCAGAGATTCTCCCTAATATTGAAACCAAATTCCTAAATGATCCAATTTCTAGAAAAAGAAACACAACATAAAAGCAGTCTTTTTGCTTCAGCTGGTTTATTTAAGGTCTGGTTGGGTTTCTGAGCAGTCAGAATTGTTACATGGGAATCAGGCTTCAGGACTCATAAAGAATAAATAGACAAAGACATTTTTGCAGGAATTTAGAAGGGAGCAGTGTTTGGGTATGGAGGGGCAGGCATCAGTCTGAGCTGTAGCGCTTCATAAGCAGATGAAGTTCCTGATGCAATCACACTCTCTCCCTTATTTGGAGCAAGCACAAAAATCCCGACTTGGTGGCTTTTAGGGCACAGTCAAATCGAATCTACGAATAGACAGCAATGATTCTAGGTTTGTCAGTCCCAATAGGTGTGCTGGAATTAGCAGCTGGCATGACAGTGTTTCCCAAAAAACCTAGGGAGGGTTTAGATCAGTTGGGAGTAGAGGGAGTGAGAAAGTGAAGTGATAGAATCTGAGGTCAGAGTTACCTGCTAACTGGAAGCAGGCTGGGTGATGGGTGTAAGTACTGAATCAGTGGTGGAGGCTTGAAGGAAGGTAACTGGCAGAGGAGGGAGTTAAAGATGGAAGGGAGGAGATTTAAACCCAGCAACTGAGGATTATGTTTAATATCATGTATGAAGGAGAAGGACTTGGGATAGAGAAGCAGTGTACGGTCCAATCAGGTTTTGTCCTGGCTTGTGGGGACACCTTGGAAGCTCTCTAGTTGAGACGTAGAATGCCTTTACCCTCTGTCAGCCACTAAAATACTGCATTTTCAAAAATTTGAGTACACTGGTGCAAAAAGCAGTGATTCTAAGTAATTTTATATTTAAAATTACTCTGTTCGTTCCCTGTCCTAATGAGTGGTGAGTAACATGAACTATTTGTGCTGAAGGAGTGCCCAGTCAGGGACCAAGATTTTGCTCCACTGGGAGCTGTGGAAATAATCAAAAAACCCCTGGTTTCTTCACAGGTAGTTCAGAACAGCGAACAGAAGGAATAAGGAATCAGGAGGATTTATAGAGTGATGATGGCTTTTCAGATCAGTCCAGGAAAGAACCTCCTTGTATAAGGGTGCGAGGCAGACTGTGGGAGGAACAAATATTCGAGATTATACTTAGTGGAGGAAAGGAGAGTCAGGGACAGGGCAGAGAGGAAACACCAAAAATGCACTGATAAATTGGGGCAAGACTGTGAGTGATTTCAGTTTGATGGAGAAGACAATTGGAAAACCAGACATAAAAGGTGACCTCTGGCTTGAGTGACAGTGTAGGAAGGTGGATCAAGGGCTGTACTGCAATTGCATTGGAAGTATTTGTGTCAGAGGGAAGATTCATTGCACACTACACATCAAATCATATTGAGAAAAAAGAAATGAAGAAGGAGGCAGTGGACAGAATGCATATTTTTTTAATTGCAACTGCTTTTAATTGCGGTCTTTCCATGAAGGAGCAAAATCAAGTTTTTTTTATGCAGTCCATGAGAAAACTTCCATTGATTGTAGGGCTGTGAAAACCGAGGAGTGAGTTGTAGTGTGCCAGATTTTGGGTATCAGACTTTTCAGTGAGCGGGTATTGAGAAGTTTATAAAAAGATAAGATTTGTGATTCTCCCCTTTGACTTAAAAAAGAGCTGAGGATAAATTTGTTCTGATACAAGTCTTCATTTGAGCAGATGAGTCCAATGGTTAATATTTTTAACCTTTCCTTCCCAAGTGCTGGCTGCAAATCACTCTCACAGACCTTGCTGTATGGGCAACAATTTCAGGCATGGTACAATGCCATGGAGAGTAATTTCAGGCTCTTCCTCATTCCAGAATGAAATGGGCTGGCAAAAAATTGTAGTGACAGCTTGCATAGAAATTGATTTGCTTGAAATTCTGCCTCTGACCAGGTTTTTAATTGTCATGATCAACAGAGTGTAGTGTTTGGAATAAAAAAGAGAAAGAAACGTGTGCACTCAGTCTTGCAAGTAAACAGTGTTTGTTCTTAGTTACCTGCTTAGACACAGATGTCACAAGCAAAAGATGACAGGAGCAAAGACAAATAGGAAATTGTGATGCATGGTGAAATGCAAGGAAAAGGGTATTTTTCTTTGGGAAGGTGGGAAATTGCACAAGAAGTCTTCTTTCCTGTCTGATTTGATATATGAGTTGTTCTCAAGAGATAAGTACATTCAAGAGTTTGATTAAATTATGATTTGCATGTCTAATTCCAGTTTCTTAAAAGGTCATAGTAGACAAGTATACCTCTTCACAGTTCAAATGTAAGCTATCTTATGTCCCTTTTAGTTCCAGGTCTGACTGGAGTCATTATGGTGTTAGTGTTATTCCTAATGTGCACAGCTTCCACGTATGCCATCAGGTAAGATGTAATCTGATCATTATGCTGAAAAATGCCATTTCAGTAATCATATTCTCCTACTGATTAGAGTGTTAAAAATACCAGTTTTCTTGTCCTATTTTTTCCTAGCTTGCAGTAAAATTAGCACAGTGAATTTTGTATTAAAACATTTACAAGACCTGATTGAATTGCCTTCTGAAAAAACACTATTTTTAATGAATGTGCTCAGTTAAAAATGCAGACCTTTAAAAATTTAGATAGTATTTTTATTCCTGGTTGTACTGGGAGGCAGTAAACTCAGCATATGGGAAGTTCTGTCCAGTGCACAAATTAAGTCCACTGGAAGAAAAATAAGATGTTATCTTCATCTTAATTATTTTCACCACTTAATTGTAAGAATATACTGTAAAAAAAAAAAAAGTAACAAAAAACCAAACCAAACAAAAAAAGCCAAAAACCCCCCCAAAAACCAAAACCTGAAACTGTCAGCAATGAAACAAACTGACACAAAATTATGCTACTGAAGTAGAACGTTGCTTCTAAAAGCTCTGCTTCTGGTTGTTGGATATATTCTTTTTAATGTGAATTATAATATGCCATACAGCAATGCAGCATTGGCTCAGAGCAGCTGCTGGGATTTCTAAAGGTTTGGTTCTCCAGCAAGCTGACATTCTGTACCAACATTATTGAACACATGTGATAGTACCTGTGAATGACTGGTACCTTGGGGTGTCTAGCCCAATGTTGAAGTCTTTTTAAGGCTTGGGTTCTGCAACTGAACATATGAAAATAACCCCTTCATTTTTACAGAAGTTGAATTCACAGAGTGTTAATGTAAGTGCGTCATCTCAATTCAGCAAACATGGAAAGATACATTAATTATGTATCTTCAAACATTAATGGTGCTCCATTGATGCAAGTTGGATACGTGGTTTTGAACTTTGTTGAACTAATCTGTCTTTCCTGAGTAGCTGTGTTACCTGGCAATGTTATCCTGTGATTTGAGAAAGTGGTTTAGCAAACACTTGTGCATTTTCAGTAGTCAAGGCTTCTTCTAGTGCTGAGACTTTTGGGAGGGACTGTAGCCTACAGAAGTGCAAGATTACGCTGCTGCATGACATCAGCATGGCTGCATGTTACATGGTCCACACAGATGGCTCTACTTGCAAAAGAAAGACAGTTTTGGGAAGAGGGAAAAATAAAACAATTACTTTACTCTGCAGTGTTGAGCCAGAACAAAGTCCTGTCTTCTTCAAGGCCGTATTAAATTAGGAAAACATCATGTATTAGTGATTGGGAAACTTAGGAAAAGATATGTAGTTGTAAACACTCTTGGAAGTAATTTTGGGGTTCATGCAACATCTTTTGAAGTTACATGCTTTTTAGTTCCTTCCACAGTTACTGTAAGTGCAAATACTTCCCCAGCTTTCTGCCATCTAGCCAGCAGAATCAAAGCCCCAAAAGAGATAATCTGCATCTCCTGTTGCTCTAGCAATAATTCTTACTTGGAAATTTTATCCTGGCTTCTCGTTCAGGCATCGAGCTCAAGCTTGTCTTTATTATAGTGTTTTCTCCTAAGGAAGCAAGTTGCTGCATGCATCTCTCTGTCCCTTTTCAATCTCTCTCCCTGTGGATTCTCACATGCCCTATCATGGCTGAGCACACAGTACAGTTTTAGGAAAGTTAATTGTAAGTGTTCACTGTCTATCAGAAACTGAGCTTTTAAAAATGTATTTCAGAGACTGTTTACAGTCTTGGATTTCAGCCCTAATCTGCTCTTGCACACTGACCTGCTTAGTGATTTCTTCCTTAGTATGTTCTTCCTGAAATTGTTCTATGCATGATTATGCCTCTATTTTCCTGCCTTTTCACTAACTGTGCAAGTAAGTATTAGAAGGATTGAATTAGCTGCTAATGTTTTAAAAGGGGGAAGGGATTATTACTTGAAAAATTTTCTAAATTTTTGCCATGTCACATCTGAGAATTACACCAACACTTTTTGTTCAGTATTTGTTTTCAATAGGGTTATGAAGTTACCAGAGAACACAATAAATCCTGTCTATAAATGTTGACATTTCTTCCAACTTTAAAATTAACGATGTTTAAGATTTGGAAGTTATATAATTAAAAGAACATTAAAAAATAAGGTGCTGCAGTGCCATCTATTTTTGTAACCAAATATTCTAGTCTTCAATTTCATCTTCTAAGCGACATATATCTTCCTTTTCAAAACTGTCTGTAACAGGATTAAAAATATTTTTCCAGAATTGTGCTGCTTAGTGTGTTCCTTTAAAGCACGATAAATTCCCCTTACATTTCTCAGTAAATTAACTCTTGCAGGTCTTCGTCTGCAAAATTCTAAACTAAGTTAACCAAAATTAAATATTCAACTTACCTCAAATTTTCAGGACTTCTCATTCCTAAGAAATGCATGCATTCTGTGAATAACGTCTATTTTAAGCCCTAAGAAGGTAAAAAAAGGAAATGTTCTGAAGAGCTATAAAAATGTGTGTATCAATAGGAAGATTATTGACTATATTGGAATACTGTATGTATCTCTAGGATACACAGTTCAAAGATACAAGTAAGAAATGCATAATTATTACACTGTTGGAAAATACGCTTCATGGTAAGAGGTTCAAGGATTTACACCCCTGTAT
Source organism: Ifrita kowaldi (assembly GCA_013398055.1). Classification (NCBI taxonomy): domain Eukaryota; kingdom Metazoa; phylum Chordata; class Aves; order Passeriformes; family Cinclosomatidae; genus Ifrita; species Ifrita kowaldi. The sequence goes on along the minus strand of VZRS01002789.1, from coordinate 16,525 downwards.
AATTTAAGGAGGTGAACTTCAGAGGGCTTGCTCACATTTAGGGGAACTTGATACATGTGAGGAACCAGAATTTTATAGTAGAGGTATCTGTAGGAGTGCTGAAAGAAGAATAAAATGCTCAACAGGCTGGAAGCTGACATTTAGATGTATTCAGACAAGAAGTGTACAGTAATTTTAATCAGTGACAGTAATTAGCTGTTGAAAGCAACATGTCAGAAGCAGTCCGGGGATTGGCTTTTCATCGCTGAAATTTTGAAAAACTGGTGCATTCTGAAAAGGGTGCTCAAGAGCCAATAAAACAAATTCACTGTGCAGCTTTTGGTATTGTAGCTTGATACCAAATTAAATCAGAGCTCCAAGACCTGTCCTTGTCCCTCCTCATGGTATGGGGCTTTAACCTAGATGGTCTTTAAGGTCCAATTCTAGGACTCTGTGACCTGTTTTGAGACAGAGGGTAGGTTTTGCTCTCTTTGTGCCTTCCAACTGCGCTTCCATTCTGCACACTGTTGTTCTTATTTTCCTCTTACTGATGATTACTCCCACAACTCCTCACAGATACTGATGAGTGACTGCATGGAAATGCCTCCCAGGGTGTGGGGAGTTAGAAAAGGTTTGGGCAGCATCAAGGAGGAAAAAGTGTTAACATAGTGCTGACTGGGGGAAGAATGGCAGGGTGGAGGGGGGATTTCAGAGCCCCTTGCTGTTGCTGTATTCCTTCCTTTGCTTCCTTCTTTGTTCCTTTCATTGCTTGGCTTTCATTTTGGTAGCCCTTGTATTATCAAAATTACTTTTCTTGTCTTGAGAAAGAAAACAATTTCTGTATTGACAGAAACAAATGCAGTATATGTTTCAGTTGTCTTGAAGGAAGAGCAGTTATATAGAAGACCACAGGAGATAGGAGGGGAAAAAATTCTGCAAAAAGTTAGCTATGTCAGAGGGATAGCTTCTTAAACCATGTTCTCAGAGCTAAAGATGTTTTTTATTTAATATTTGGTTTGGTTTATGAATGGGGGTAGGGTTTTTGGTTTTAGAAGAAACTCTCCTACCATGCTGTGCAGAGAATCACACCATGTGTCTGGGAGCATTGTCCAATATTTTCTTAGCCATTTGGTTGCTGTTTGTTGGTAACTATTTCACTCAATAAAAAAACAAACAAGCTTAACAGAAAACCATTCCAGATGGTTATTTTGTTTGGTCTTGGTTCTTTTTATGTTGCCTAACAAATTACTGATGAAAGGAAGTGCTCTTCACCTCTCCTGATCTCACAGTGGTGATGTTCTTCTTGTTCCTCCCAAAACCACCAGTCCTAGAGCCATAATGTATGTGGCCTCCTGCCCTCAAAATTCTCCTACCTGTGCTGCTGTTGTCTCATTGCTCTAGGTCCTGTTCCTCCTGTATCTGCTTCCACTTCATACCCTCACAAGTTTTTTACCCTTCCGGCTGGCCCTTCTGCTGCAGTCCATGCCACCTGTTTGTGTGTTACAGCCTTAGTGACATGTTAAACTGTATTGGGGCAGGAAGAATGCAAGGTCACACTCACTGTAAAGAGGTTGAGTTTTGAGACTGGAGGGTGAAGAACTATCCCAGCTGTAAGGATCTTGTAGAGACTAACTAGGACCTATGAAAGCAGTTAAGTCTCTTAATTTCAGAAGAGTTCTCCACCTGGCTCTGTGCTTCTACATCCTTAACTCTCCATCTCAGCTTATTGCTTCTGTGCCAGTCACTTGTTCTTCTCAACACTTAATTGTGTGCAAGTACAGTGTTCCTGTGGGAAAACATATTGGGGTTTGACTTATTTTGCATGACTACGCAGTGTATAATGGTGTCCTGTGTGCACAGGTCTGCTTTTAATTAGCAGTGATTCCATCTGAGTTGAAACAGCATTGAACCATGGTTTATTCTTTCCAGGGTTTCAAACTATGACATCTTCTGGTATACACACAACCTTTTCTTTGTCTTCTATATGCTGCTGATGCTGCATGTTTCTGGGTAAGTAAATGGAAAATACTGTTCCTTTTCCTGAAGCACAACCAGAAAAGAACAGTTTCCTTGATTGCTGCTTTTCCCAAGCTCGCTTGAGCACAGTGGGCCAACTTTGGGACAAGATGTTGTCCTCTGGTGTGTGTTTAAATAAAGATCAGGTTGTAGCTTGGAGAATTGTGAGTGCTATAGCCAACTAGCACAAACTTGTTCACTTTCAAGATTATTCCATTTCCATTGCCCAGCATCTAGTGAGAAATCAAGAAAACATTGTTTCTTTTTCTGCCCTCTCTTACCTGTTTGCTGAGACAATAACATGAAGCAAAGTTGCTTCCCTTGCATTTTCCTTTCTACCTTCTTTTTTGACTCTGAAGAAGAGGGGAGGGTTGGCCTCTCCCTAATTACCTCTTTCTCTTTGCTTACAAAATTTGCTAGTTTTTCTTCTTATTTTCACAAACATCAGACCAGTGTTTGTGTGCCATGAAGCTGACGGTCAGATCTGTATCAGGCACAAACAAACTGAGCTCTGTTGCAAGGTAAAGCATCTTCCAGAACTTACGACATATGTCTGCATAGGTTGGGGGTTGGACTAGATGACCTTTAAAGGTCCCTTCCAACCCAAACTATTCTATGATTCTGTGAAAATCTGTTCCGTTAACATCTCTGAAGTTTCCTCTGTGGATGTAGATGCAGAGCGTAGAGAAGGGACGGTGTATTTGAATGAGGTTTATTTCTCCATGTCATCAAATACCTACTGAAATCCAGGGTGCTTGAATGTGTGACACTGAGCACTGCTGCTTAAACATGGAAAGGGAATTAGGCCTAGCAAGATCATGGTAGGAATACGTTTTTGAGTAAAACATGCAGCTTGAGAAATAATGAGTTCAAAACAATTGAAACTCCTGGACACAATTTCAGTTTTTGGTGAGTTTGTTGGGGGTCTTGGGGGAATTTTTTTTGGGTCATTGTTTCTTTTAGGGGTTTGTTTGGGTTTTTTTGTTGTTTTGTTTTGTGGTTTTTTTGTTTTTTTTTCCTCTGGCATTAGCTCTTGTTTATAGCTGGGGAAGATGGATCTAACCTGTTCTCCCCATCCTAGGCCAGGATGAACTTTTCCTAAATTATTCTTGACAGGTGTTTGTCTAACTTCTTTAAAACATCTGGTGACTGAGATCCTCTAACCTCCCTAGGCAATCTGTTCCAGGGATTGCCTTTGGGGTATTTTTCATGTTCAGTTTAATTAATCTCCTTCGTGGTATTATCCTTTGCCCATTGTTTTCCTAACCCTATTCCATTTACCAAGTTTGCAAACCAAGGCTGCAGTAATATACCAAGCACTGAACAGGCGTATTCTGGTACACAACCTCCTTAGTACAGAATTACAAAGGTATTCAGTGCAAATCTGAAAGCACTGAGTGTCAGAAGTGGGAGAGGAATGAGTCATGGAGAGTGGGAGTCAGTTCAACTTTAAGATGCTGCCTAAATGTAGGTCTCTACATGTTTTCTCAGTGTCTTTCCCATTATGGTCTAATGAGTTCTGATAAATACAGCCAATGGAGCCTGAAGGATGCTTCAACTAATTTGCTGTTTCAGAAATCTACATTCAGGTGAGCTGGACTGATTCTGGCTCCATTAGTGATATTGATAAGATCAATAGGAAGTGGTCACAGGTTGCATGAGGGGTGATTTAGATTTGACATTAGGAATAGTTTCGTCACCAAAAGGGTTGTCAGGCACTGGAACAGGCTTACCAGGGAAGCAATAAAGTCACCATCTCTGGGGGTATTTAAGAGATGTGTAGATGTGGCACTTAGGGGCATGTTTTAGTGGTGAACACAGCACTGCTGCGTTACTGGTTGGACTTTATGATATTAGAGGTCATTTCCAACAAAAATAATGCTGTGATCTCTTTTGAGATTTAAGAAAGCTTAGATATCCATTCTTAGGTGCCCAAATTACTCCTGTGTGGGGTGTCTTAGAGATTTGCAGACGCATGGCCAGTTACTGTACAGAGCAAGGCATCTCCGGTGGCTGAACTGTGCAGGCAGGTTGAGTGAGGTTTTACCTGTCTTAGAAGTAAAGTATTTCCACAGTATTGCTGGATTCTTGTTTTGTTTCAAACTGTTGTAGGTATGTTCTTTCAGTATCCTCTTCTTCAGGTAGCCAACCACTTTTCAGCAATATATAAAGTGATGTGATTCATCTGTCATATGTTAGTGGTTTGTTTGTTCAGTGCAGAACTCAACCTTTCTGGGCACTGATCTTGGGTGTGTAAGACTTACTTTTCCTTGACAGCTTCAGAAATGGGAGTTAGTGAGCTGCTGTTAGCGGGCAGCTTTGCCATCCCTGTTTGCCACTCAGTTAGCATGTTTGTAATAGTTTAAATAAACTAGAGATCACTGGAGGGGATGCTCGTGTTTGCAGCTACTCTCAAGGCAATCCTCTTTCAGGATGTGCTGAGAACAGAGAAGCTGTGGGAGTTGCTGGCAGGCATGCACACGAGGGAAAATATTGCATGGGCTTTGACTTCCAGCTAAATCCATGAGGCACCATAATATTTATGGAGCAGGGAATGCTGGGGGTATCTGTCACTTTGCAAATATGTGGTGACCAGCAGTGATGCCAGATGCAAGCGATAGGCATGGTTGAGCAATAAATGCAGGCAGAAGCATGGGTGTAGGTGCAAGGACACTTTGCAAACAATTCTCCCAGGGTCAGATGTGGAATTTAAGAGTGAACAGGCTTAACTTCCAGGCTGACATGATTCACTGGACCATGTAGGAAGCTTGTTAGTAGCTGTCAGGACTGCATTTTGGTAGGGAAGATTGCCAGTAGCCTGTCAGAGCCCATTTAGGTTTGGGGGTATTGCAGATGTCCTAGTTCTTTCTTCTGAATTCTCTTGCTGGTGCTGCTGCTGTTTGTATGTTGAGAAGAGGAGGGGGGAGCACATATCCTTAATATTTGATTGCATACTTGAGCTGAGCCTTCACAACAAGGCTTAGCACTCAGAAGGCACTGTCTCAGTATGTCTCGTTTCCTGCCCAGCACCATCCTCTACAGGTGTCATTCAGCATTTAATACTCTTCCTTGTGGTCTTACTGTCATCAAATCCAGATTTGGAGACAAGTAGTACTTCTGAGGAATTTTATTACTACTGTTATCTGTTCTTCTCTGTTTTTAATGATTCGTTTATGTCCTGAGATATCCCAGAGTGTCTTAGGTTTCCAATTCTTCAGTGTTTCTAGATGCAGTGTCAAAGTTCTCACTTCGTTTTACTGTAAATTTAACTTAGCTTGAGGGGTGAAAAAAAAAAAAAGGATGGTCCCCATAAAATAATTTGCAAGGGAGGTTCCTTGGCTATCATGCAAGACTTCCTTTTTTCCTTCTATCTGTTTGTGTGCAAACCTGATAAACACCAAGTAGTGGGAACATTCCTGCAGTTTATGATTTGGCAGCTTAGGCCACTTCTGCTACAAGACTGCCTTAAAAACAGGGCTTGCTGACTGTAGGGAGGATGAGTGAAAACAGCCTGTGTGTGATTGAATTGGAAATGTGATTATTTAATTTTTTTTTTGAAGGCTCCCACAATATTTTCCCCCTTTCAAACAGTATTAAGCTTGAGGCTGTTCAGTGGGGGAGTGCCAAGTGAGCTGGAAAAGTTAAACCTTGCCTCTAGTGACAGAAGGCTCTATTGTTGCAAAGCTTCAATCTCATTGAAAGTCCTGAAGGCAAACGGAATGAAATTTCTAACAGAAGATGAGGCTTGTGACTGCTTTCTAAAGTCCTCTCCAAATGAAGATAAGTTGTTTGTTATTTACTGTTACTTCAGTGTCTTTACTATTTTTATTTTTCTATAGGGGAGTGCTCAAGTACCAGACCAACTTAGAGGAGCACCCTCCCGGTTGCTTTAATCCTAACAAAACACTCCGACAGAATCTGACTGTGCCAAAGGCTTTTGAAGAGCTGTTTCCTGACTATACTACTGAGCCCATCCCAGAGGACCTACCACTACCAGAACCCTTTGTACAAAATAGCTTTATGAGAGTTTGTTCCGAGGAACCCAGGTTCCAGTCGCACTTCCCAGAGGTCTGTATGATCCGACATTTCAGGTATTAAAAGCCATGCCAAGCCTTTCAGTCAGCCATAACCGCTAATTATTGCTTTTCCAGACCAGATGTTTTAATAATGGAAAATATTATTAAAACCTTTTGAGGCATTCAAAGATTTGGTGGGGAAAAAACAATCTGTATTTAACCCTGACGTGCATTACAGTGTGGTGCATAGAACAGGGAGGGTGAAAAAATGTCAAGAGATTGGCTGTAATGTTCTTTTTTGAACAACACTCTAAGAGATGTATTGATCCTGCTAAAAATGTGATTTTACAGCGTAGCATTTCTGAGCAAACATTTATATAACATTTTGTAAGGTCCTTTTGTAAGCATTGTGTGGCAGTAGTTAATTGAAATAATCAAGCTCCATTTGTTCTCTTTTTTACCATGCGGATGCAAGTCCTAATACTCATTTCTGGGTTGCAGTTGGTTGTGGTTTGGCTTTTATAGTCTGTTGTTTGCAGACAGGCTTGTTTTATATGTGGCATGGGTAAATGAGTATGATGACAGTGGGGACAGAAAAGCCTTTTTCTGTTTTCCATTTTCCTTTTGTTTCTCTATGTTTTGTGGCAGCAGCTTTTTCTTCATCCAAATTTTCTCTTTTCTTTTGAGAAGAGATGAGCTGGGCTGTACTGGCAAGTAGCCTGAGGAAGCTTGCAAATATGGAGTTCACAAGTCCAAGGCCCACCATTCAATATGGTCCCATAACAGACCCCACAGGAGTTTGTTACTGTTGTTTTTTTCTGTTGAACATGTGTGTCCCTTACTAGCTGCAGTGGGAACCCTTTTTCTGTGGAGCATGTAATCATAATGAGAAACAGTTAATTCTACATTGAATTCCTCCAACAAAGCTCTTTGGATTGGTATTTTGTTGTGGTAATACTCCTGAATTACAAGCATCAGTGCATATCTGGCTCCATGTGACCCACAGGACACCAAGGAGTCTTCTTAGGGGCTTGAGATGCCTGCTTTAGAGCCATTTATGGGAAAGGAGTCATGGAAAGAAATGGCCACTCAGTGTTCTCCTGGCAGCTTTGAAACACTATTTAGGACTTTTTTGGATTTGGAAATTTTATGATGCCGAGTTAAAAAAAAAAAAAAAAAGGGTCTGTGAGGTACTGAAGCTTGCAAGGCTTTTTTTGCTGGAAGTAAATACTCCGCTAGTTGCAAGAGATGTTGCTGTGTGACATCAGAAATTGGGAAGGGAGGGAACATGGATGAGGGTTGAGGGCACTTCAATGCCACAGCTCAAATGACTGATCAGATGTGGAATTAGTACATAAGTCTGCCATAAGCTATTGGTAATTGACTCTTAGGATGGGATTTAGCTGAGCAGATGCAAATGTCTCCATCTGGAGTAGTCCCCCAGGACTCCCCATATAATCAGTGCAGAGAAATGGGCATTTCCAGGGCATTTTTGGTCTAGCATACACATCTTCCATGGGAGCAAATGAATTGCCATTCAGAAGTGCCCATTTCTCTCTGTTGTCTATGATTTCACACCAATTTAGTATCAACATAAATTCTATAGAACAAGAATGCAGCTTTCTTAGGTTTTTACTTGAACCTGAGATGACTATAAGAAGGTAAAAAGTTAAATAATATTGCTAGTCAGACAGGGTTTTCCCATAAATGTTAACCAAATGTGTAGTACTCTGCTCTGGATATGTACTGTGTCTTTCATTGCTGAAACCAGCTGCAATCTAACTACATAAAACCGGAATAACGTGGTAGCAAATGAGGTCATTGGCATTTTTTTCCTGATGAGTTTTATGATTGAAATTGCTTGTGCTTGTGGATGATGCTGCTGGTTAGGCTGATTAAGGCTTTGGAACACTCTTGGTTTCTGCATGTAGTGAGGCGTGGATGTTAGATGTGAAGTGAGATCCTGCAAGCACTCATGTAGTTGTGAAAATAGGAAACAGAAAGTTAAAAGTGTTTGAGGTAACATATTTTTGTTCTCCCTTAGACCTGGTTCTGGATTTCTGGACCTCTGTGCTTGTACTGTGTGGAGAGGCTGTACCGCTACATCCGCAGCAACAAACCAGTCACGATAACCTCAGTGATAAGCCATCCCTCCAATGTCCTTGAAGTCAGGATGATGAAAGATGACTTTGAAGCAAGGCCTGGTCAGGTGAGTTAATGTGCTCCTAAAAAATCACTGTGCTTTCTTGTAAGATTGTCTGTGGGAATGACTATCACTTTATAAGTACTAGCCCATCGCTGAATGCTTTGAATGCATCTTTTCTGTCGTTTTATTCCAGTATGTTATTCTCCACTGTCCAAGAGTGTCCGCCCTGGAAAGCCATCCATTCACTCTTACAATGGTAAGAAATAGTGTTCTGTTCAGTACCTTCTCTTTTACTTATATTTGGTAAGCAAGCAGTCTTTGTTTCTTTCAAGGTGACAAGCTCTTCTCTCCAGAAGAGTTCATGTTTCATTTATGAGGGACCAATGAATATGAAATGGCATGATTTTTCTGTGTGACAGTACTCAATATATATTTAATTTTCTCCACTGTTGAGAAAATGATAATGGGAACTTTTTTCAAAGTCTTCCGTAAGTGAAAACTAATAATTAATAAATCAGTAAAATCCTTATGATTTTGAAAATTACTCCATAAAAGTAGTTTCAGCCATATTTTTAGACCTTAATGCAGAATGAGAACAAATTTTAATGAATCATTGCCATCTTTCTTTTTCAATTAAAGGACATTTCTGTGACTGCCTTTTCCAAAGTTAGAAAAACATCAAGTTTAAAAAAATAAGTTTGTAAAATTGTCTTCGGCTTTATTTTTATATTAAGAGATGTATCGATGACTTAAGGTGATATACCAGTGAGGTCATACAATATTAGGATTACTGTTTACTCTATTCAGTTGGTCTAGAGTGGGAACTGAAACCCCTAGAGACAGACTGGAATAATATGCAATTGTGTATTAATAGACCTGAAGTTCTTCAGGAGTACTCAGCGCAGAGACCTGGGAGAGTCTGCTAAAAAATCGCTGTACTGACTGGCTATATTGTTACAAAAGCAGAGTCTGAGGTTGAATATTAGTGGCAGCCTTTTCTTTCCAATGGGAGTAAATGCTTTTGGATTGCCTGAATTGGGCATTCTTCTTCAAGAAAACTGTGGAGATAAACGTTCATGTTTGATTATTTTCTTTGGACTGATAACTGATACTTTATCCCCACCAAGTTATATAAGCTAGTGATATGGAACAATTAAGATGTTTTAATGCTACCTCAGAATCAGAGAGCACAACCAGGTCCAGTTCTTTGGGTTTGTTGGGTGTTTTATTTTGGTTTGTTAATTTACTTATCTGTGTGCTGAGCCAGGAGTCACAGGGGAACCCACACTAAATTCCACCCAAAGTAAATTTTGTGCTGTAAATCTAGGAATGAATCTCATTTAAGGGAAGCTGCCTCTGGATAGCTTAGTGAAGCATTAATGGCACTTTTGCAAAGTTTTCATGGCTATTCATTTTGCCAGTACAAAGCAGAGGAATGTGTTATTTATCTGTTGTTAATGGCAGCAGGCACTTTTTAAGGCTGTCCTTTGTATAGTGCTTGAAGATAACTTGATATGGAATGCTGGAAAATTACATGCATAAATGAATTTATGAAGAATGGTTTAGTCAGTACTTATTTATATTTTTTTTATTACATTAGTGATCAGAACATAAATTTCAAGAACTTAGTTTAAGTCTTGGGTAGCTCTTTCCAGTCATTTTTGCCCTAGCTTAGCTATATTTGATAGAGCTGGTCTCTGCCAGTGGACACATCTTATTTAAACATTAATCTCAAACCATCATGTTCCTAATTTCTCACTGTCCATCTCAGTTGAAATTAATATGATGGTAATAACTTGATCATTATTAGTAAATGCACAGTTTGGAAACTGGGACTCTTGTTATAAAGATTTAGCCTTCTTATATTAGGACACTGCTAAAACAAGGGATTTTGTGGTTTTAATTTTAGAAATAATGTCATCAAAGAGTATTTGGCTTGGTTCAGTAGTCTCTTATCTGGTAAAACTTCTTATTTGTTATGATGAGAGTTTTTGTCAGAGACGAGACTGCTGACACCTACTGGGTGAGGTCATAGGATGAAGTTGAATTGGATGGCAGATTCCTTGCCTGAGTTGAGGATTTTATCCAGTATTTAAAATGCCATAGTATGACAATGCATGTTATGAAAAATTATTTTTGCACATGAACTTCTAGAGCAAGGAGCTATGGAAAATAGGTCTCTTGTTGTGAATTTGAGTTTTCTTAGTGAACATAAATAAATCATTTATATACAGGTAATGTGCAGTATATTTCCAATATGTAAGTGTAGTTGATAAATTACAGTTTCTGTAAGTTTTACAAGCATGTATTAAATATCTAACATTAAAATTAGCAATTTCTACTCATGAACAATGCATTGTATTTTAGGTAAGTAGTACTAGACCAGGCAATTTCTGTTCATGCTCAGTGTTTTACGTTTTAATGTGTGGTGATATCCTTCAGCATAGCAGCTATCCTGCAAGATCACACATATATTCTAACTATTACAAGATATGAAGTTATCACTTAGTTGCCACAAGCATATTTTGCTACAACATTAACTGTACTGGCGAAATGCTGTCATTGAGTAAATGACTTTTACAGCATAATGAGCATTCTAAGTGTCTGGATTTATGATAATCTTTTTACCCAGCCTAAGCAGGGGACACATTTCCACATATCTTTCTAGGTCAGAGAATATGCTGTGGGCTGATGTGCTGCTTAGAAAGCTTTTTTGTTGTTTAATATGATGCCAGCCATGGGACGATGCTTCAAGAATGTGTAGGCAAAAGCTTAACTCAGTCGTTTTTCTACTCCCATCTGACCTGCTTGTAGTTACCAAGCAAGCTGGAACACTACTGCTGCTTCTTTTGTCAAATGATCATAATCCCTGGGTTATTTTTCTAGGTTGGTAGGAGTGTGGGGCTTAGATCCACAGCAAGAACATCATGATGGATGTGTGTGGCTTCAGGTACTGGAAGTGCAGTGCAGCAGTGACTGCAGCAGAGCTGGGAGGGAAGACTGTAGTCTTCTTCCTGGTGCTGTTGTCCTACTTTGAATCATAGAATACTTTGGTTGGAAGGGACCTCTAAAGGCCACCTAGTTCAACCCCCATGCAATAAGCAGGGACACTTTCAACTAGATCATGTTGCTCAGAGCCCCCTCCATCTCAGCCTTGAATGTTTCCAGGAGTAGGGTATCTGCCAGCTCTCTAGGCAACGTGTTCCAGTGTGTCACCATCCTCACTGTAAAACATTTCTTCCTTATCTCTAGTCTAAATCTACCCTCTTTCTGTTTAAAACCATTACCCGGTGTCCTTTTCGCAACAGGCCATGCTAAAAAGTCTGTCCCCAGGCTCTATGTGATATCCTGCTCACACTAGTGAAATATCTCACTGTGCATGGAGCATGCTTGAGACAAGAAATGATCATTTCAGGCATATCTTCACACTCCTAAGTGTGAGTTATAATCTTAAGTGGAAAGGAAGGGGTGAGTCAGCATGAAGGAGCTGTGGAGATATTTTACTAGTCCCTTCCCTTTTCGAGGTTGTGTAATATTTACAGTTCAGCTCAGTTTCTTACGTAACACCAGGGTGGAGGAACACACAGGGAGGCTGTGAAAAGGCCCTGAACCCACTCCCATTCCACTCTGGCAAAGCTCCCATGTGTTTTGCTTGGAGTGAGAGGGAGCTCTGAATTGTAACCAAGGCTTTATTTTTTTTGTGCCCTGCCTTTGGGTGCTTTACATTGATAAGCTCCCCTTGTGCCTTCTGTTCTCCAGAAGTGAGAATTGAACAGTCACAGCTCTCTGAAACTTTCTTTGTGGGAGATGTGTTCTAGTCCTGCCATTAGTTTCATGGCCCTTGTTTGGACTCTCTCCAGTATGTTCATGTCTCTATTGCAGTGAAGAACCCAGCACTGGACACAGGTCTTGAAGTGTGGTTTCACCAGTGCTGAATAAAAAAGGAGGATCACCTACCTCAACCCTCTGGTAGTGTCACTTGTACATTCTGAAGTTCAGACTCTTGGAAATACCATTTTTCTCTCATGATCAGTGTGATCTCCATTTTTGAAGTGTGCTTCTACTGGTTGTCCTTGGGAAGTCTGGGAAAGGTAATGAAGAGATGGCCCAACATTTGGGATTCTTGCAAGTCACCTTCTGGACAGTTCTAGGTAGTGCATGGTGGGCCACTCACTTCACAGGGTTTTCATTGCTCCATTGTTTGGATTTAATTTAAACAAAAAGTTTTCTTTTTAGCATGTTTCATGACTTTTTTCATGATTTTTGATGATTTTTTTACACAACTGTACATATCTGTTACTGTGCTGTGTAAGACAGTGTGAGTTACATTTTCAGTCCTGTATTTTAGGTTGGGCATTAATGCATCTTAGAACTGAATTTGAGCAGAACACAGCCAATTCCAAGATATTTTTCATCTGTAATGAGGAGACTTAACGTTCTTTATATAAATACTTTAGCTGAGTGTTTGTAAATGGACAAATTATTTTTTGTGTGTTTTCCTTTTGATGAACTCTTTAAAAGAGATTTGTCTTTCAGATCAAGTGCAAGATATGGTCTGGAGATCAGACTATCCAGAGAAACATGCTGTGCTTCCTGAGACTGACATTTCTTTACACTTTTGGGAGGAAAGTGTGGAACTCGTCCACTGTGAAATGCAATTTAAATGTAATTGTCTAAATCAGTCTTTAGAGACCTTGAAAAAGAAAACAAACATTATTGATACTATATTTCTAGTAGTAAGGATGGTCCTTCATTCTAGATCATATATCCAAAGCATTGCTTCCAGTCTTTAGTACACAAAGCCTAACCTCTTAACAAAATTAAGAAAAAGTAGTTCATGGAGATTCTTTTTTTTTTTTTTTTAACATTTTGGAGAGTGTTTGTTTCCTTTGACATTGTTCTGGTAGGTTTTCATTTCAACCTGTAGGAACAAGAAGAGTCTAAGGCTCACAGTTTACAGTAGCATTGGGGTTTTTTTTCCATCTCCATCATACATTTTCCCCTTAGTGTTGAGTTCCCTCTTTTTCTGGACGCTTAGCTGTGTTACTGATGATTTGCAGCAGCATGAATCCATGATTGCATGCTTCTTTTTTTTTTGGCTGATGAATAGCTTCAGAAGCAGAGTCCTATTTAGAATGTAAGTTAGTGTCTTAAGTCACTTTTTCTGCCATGTTTCTGGAATTTCTTGCACTAGCAGGCTGTGATTAGTAGTAAGCCTCATGGAAATACCCTTGTGTTTTGCAGATTTTAAGTGCTTCAGAAGATGTTCTTGGTTGTCTTATGGTGTCTCTGCTGAATCCACTACAGAGACAAAGCACAAACTCCCACAAGCTGCAGTTTAGGCCACTTGGCTATCAAAAGACTGGTGTCCACTCCCAGCAGCTCATAAAGCTTACTGAAATAACCTTGTTATTTCAGTAGTGTGGATTTTCTTGTGGCAAAGGAAGATAGGAAAAAATTACATCACTTCATTTAGAGCTTAGACTGTAGCAGACCTTGAAATAAGGACAAGACTAAGAGGTGATTCCTCCTAAATTTGGAGACGGCTCAGATCTGAGGTTTGGTTTGGGAAAATTCTGTTTTGCAACAAACATCCATAAATGCAGGATCAAATAATCTGTTATTCCAAAGTTTTGGCTGTCACTGGCTGCTGTCATGCTGCTGCTTCCCCTTGAAGCTAAAGTCTGCATATCCTGAAGTTTCCTTTGATGACTTTTTTCTTTTCAGTTGACACACACGTATCTCAAGATACTCCTATTGATACTTAACACAGGTAGCTTACACGAACAGTTGCTGAGCTTTTTCTGTGTCTCTGTAAGATGTTCTCTGCATATCCACTGATTAGTAGCTTCATGAGATAGAGTTAAAAGAGACAGGTGGCTTGGTAGTGGCACATATGAAGCAAAAACTCAAAACAAGCCACAGCAAATATCCCAGCCTTGAGACTCCAGGGCTTTATGAAATACGTGCTCTATTAATAGCAGGGGGGACTGCTTCTTCAGATCCCCCAGAGAGTTTTGGCTCTTCATTCAATGTCAAGATCCCAGTTCTGGTAACAGCTAAGCTGTGATCAACTACCTGCAACAAGAGGTTTGAAACCTTCTTTGCAACTAGAAATTTTGTCCCATGTTATAGTGTGCTCTGACCTCCCCTACTCCAGTGCTGCATTTAATCTGCTCTTGAATCCTGTTGAAGTAGAAACTGGAAGAGTCTGTTAATAAAAAGCTCCAAGAAGTTCTGCCGTTTTGCTGGTTCTCCGTCTTTTTGAGCAGATGGTTAATTTGAAGCAGATCACATCAGGAGGATTTGTAGTGCAACATCTTCCTTCCTTTCCTTCCACATACAGTTCTGTATGAGTAAGAAAACTCCAGAGGGAGGATGGTATCTGTGCATTTTTTAACAAGTCAGTGCTGAGTTTTTAGGAGAGGATAAGTTTGCATGTGCAGATACTCAGATCCACTCAAATCCAAATATATATTATTGAGGTAGAATACTTGTTTGATTAGTATCCAAATTAGTAAAGTAATACTGACTCCCAGGCAGAGAAACTCTTAAATCCATTAAACACTTTAGAGTAGGTAGAAGAATTACCTGGAAGAGGTTTCTCAAAGAACATGACAAGTTATATACTTTACCTAAAGGTCTCAGAGCTATTACTTAATCATAGATTTTCTGCCTCTAAGAGTTTTGTTAAGTTTGATTTTTTTTGTAGATTGAGTTTTCTTTGTTACCTCTGCACCTTTGTTTAAGTCCATTTGGTATCTGGGTTTAGACATGATGGAATTACAAGGTGGTGGCCCTGATCTGCACATTTTATGTTTTTGGACCCGACTGCTTGTCAGAAATGTCAACAAATAATACATGAGTATAAACAACATCAAAAGTAGCACATTTGGTTTTGTAAGAGAAAACCAGTGTTTTGTAGACCCAGAGTTGTCTTTATCCCTGGATAATCCAGGGTTCATTTAAAATCAGTGAAGATCGTAACAGTCTAGCAGAGAAGTTTTAGCTCTAGGCTTCTTTTAAGCAAGGAATTTTGTTCTGCATAAGGAGATGACGGAGAAACATGTGCCCTGCACTGTAAACTTAAGAAATAAACTATCCACAACAGGAAAAGCCTAGGGGCCAAATTCTGAAATACTTCATTAAAAAATGGAGAAATTGTTGGAAGGTTGCCTGAGTAAAAAGTATGTAAGGACATCAAGAGCTAAGTTCGTACTGTCAGATAAATACAATAAAAACAAATCTAACATGATGACGTTCTAATAAGATTTGTTAAAAATCTTGTGCAAATAGTTATGAAACTTGTCTTTATGAGATGATTTGCAGAGCTTTAGGGAAATGATGGAGTATCTTGCTGGCAAACTAAAGAAATCCCTAGAGCTTGTCTGCTCTTCATGGAAGTAGAATATCTAGCAGCTGTTTGATGAAGAATTTAAGTAAAACAAAAATAGAATAGATTAATATTGCAGATGTCTTTAGTATTTCCTTAGACTTGTTTGTTTGGTTTGGGGATTAACAGTTGTGGGGTCTGTATAAAAACCCTATGTAAACCCTGACTTTTACTTAAACTTTCAAATCTGACTCTTTTGGATGAAGGGAACGCAGAAATTTTTCTATTCAAGTTCACTAAATCCCAAGTTCTTCTTCAGCAGATCGTTTAAACAGAAGGTGGCAGATCCCCCTAATAAGCAGGGTTTGGGGTTTTTTGATTCGGTGAAAGTAGATTTACAATACGTAATAAACATCTACTGAATTTAGCAGAGAAATGTGTTTTCTCCCATCAGAGATAGTGCTTCTAGCTTAGCTGCTAAGTCTGGTTAGAGCAAGGTCTAGGAACTGCAGGAGAACATCAAAATAAACAAACAAACAAACCCCACAACACCCTGCCCCCAAACAAACAACAAAAACAAAACCTGGGCACAAGCTTTAAGCATGAATACAGTTAACATGTGGACAACATATTAGAGGAAGTTCAGGGCCTTGCCTCTTGCTGTCCTAAAATTAAGACCATCTGGCTGGTGGGGCTCTCTGCTTTAGCCTGGCAAAATACAGTGTGTGCTGGTAGGGGAGTTCAGAGGGACACAGGGTTCCTCAAGGTGGTGATGATCTGACTGGAAAACCTACTGACCCTTTGATGGCTCTTTCCATGAGAGTGTCACACCACTGGGAGCCAGTTAGCATGAGTCTGGAGGTGGCCCATAGTTTTGCTTGGGGATGATGGGACCTCTTGTGCTGTTCAGTTTCCTTGTCCTATGTTTGTCAGCTCTGTGCAGCGTTGCTTGGCAATGTGTCCATGTACCCTTGGAGGACTTGGAGACGCAGCTTTGGGCAGAAGCATTGTTCTTCTGTGTTGGTACCCAAGGTG
>VZRS01002754.1:10981-24330 GCA_013398055.1 Ifrita kowaldi | reverse complement strand
CAGCGCTCGGCCCGGCCCCCGGCACAGCCCCCGCCGCGCTCGGGCCGTTCCCAGCTGCGCCGGAGGGGCTCGCAGACCTGCCAGCTCCTGCCTGTCCGGGCGTGCACGTGCCGAGCCGGGCAGACAGCCGGGCGCTGGAGGTGGAATCGCTCAGAGAAGGGGGCAGAGGCGTGGGATGTGTTTTTCAGAGTGTTTGGGGAACGCCGGCGACAGCGACGATCCCTGAGAGTCCGTTGTGCAGGTAGCGGTGGCGATAATCAGAAGTGACCTGCTGCCCTGCTCAGTCCCAGCCCCTCACTGCCCTAAAGCCCAGCCACAGCTGCTGGGTCACCTTTGAACCCACGCCAAACAAGGACAGACACAAAACAAGGAGGCAGAACGCTCTTTGTCATTGCCCGGACTCCGAGAGACACCTGCGGGCAGTTTAGACTGCGGGGCGGAGCAGGGTCGCGTCCTAAGCCGCTCACCGGGCTCTGCAGGGTTGGCAGCCCAGCCACCATCGGTGTCCCCCAGCCCCGCCGGGAGCCCCGTCCTGTCCCCGAGGCGGGGCCCCAGGGCGGCACAGCGATCCATCCGCGGCCCGAGCCCCCGCGCAGCTGTTGCTGAATGGGGCGGCTGTGGAGAAGCCGTTCCCCGCGGTGGCCGGGGCAGCAGCCTGGCCGGGGGCCGGCCCGGGGCCGGGGGGGCTGGCGGGGCTGCACAAGGCTCCCATTATCCAGGGGTAATCACCCAGCCCAACACTGCCCGGCCCCTCCGGCGGCCCGGGGCAGAGCCGCGAGGAGCACAACAACCCCCGCCAGGTGCTGCGAGCTGCCCACGGCCAGCCAGGCAGGACGGCCGGCCTCGGTGTCCCTGCCCTGTCACAGCCCGGCTCCGTGCCTCAGTTTCCCCCGGGTCAGTCAGAGCCAGAGGGCCTGTGCTGGAGGACAAAGGTTTTCTTCCCCTTCAAAGCCGTTTTGCTTGCCCATCCCCAGGACTCCCCACACTCACTGATTCAGGTTCATCCTGCATGAGGAAAGACCCACGGCCTGCCCCAAACTCCCAGGAACTGTGACAGTGTCCTCCTCCCGCTCTCAGCCCAGAGGCTCTAAACTTTTGCACATCCTTTTTTCTCCTCCACTTGCCTTCCCTGCAGCCTGAGCTGCGTTCCTGTCCCTCGGCAGCAGGGGCTGCATCCCTCCGACCCTCCCTGAGACACTCAAGGGCTGGGCTGCAGGTTCCCCTGAGCCGCAGCATTCCTCCTGGGAATTCCCAAGCACCTTTCCCACCGCCAGCCCCCTGTGCTGGCCCCCGGCCCCAGCCCTGCTCCCCGGCTGGTGCCATGCAGCGGCCCTTCTCATGCCGCCCTCCTCCTCCTCCTCCTCCCCCTCTGCATGCCTGACCAGCATCCCCCCCCCACCAAGGCTTTCCCAGCCAAACACACTCAGTGATTCATCGGAAATGATTAAGTTTTTCCCCAGGAGATTGGTTGCTTAAAATGGCAATGCCGGGCAGCGATAAGGCTCAGAGCCCTTGCGCTGCCGCCGGAGAGGGAAGGCCTCCTCCCTTTGCTGAGAAGAACAAGTGCAAGGGAGCTGTGCCGTCATCCACAGGATGCTCAGGAGCTGCTCTCCAGCTTCACAGCCACAGTTTTGGGATGCTCTCACACCTCACGGCAGGAGCTCCCTGTCTGTGGTGGGGAATCCACCCCCTGAGTGGGTGCCCCAGGCTCAGGGACTCCCTGACAATGTTCTCGCTCTTCCTCTCCCTCCAAAGGGCAGGATGCTGCACCGGAGGAGCCTCAGGCTCTGCTCTCCCTGGAGCAGGGAAATGGATGTTCCACTTGGCACAAAACACCACAGTTTAAACCCCTCAAATGCCAGCCCGAGAGGGAAGCGGGCCCACGGGAAAGCATCCACCAAAGTCAAACAAAGTGGGAGAACTCCGCTGACACACCCCTGGTGCATTTTGTTCTGGGGCTGACTTTTATTCCGTGTTAAAAATAAAGCAGAATGTTGCTAAGAAAACCTCTGCAGAAAATTCCCAGCAGTTGGAAAGGGCAATGCCACTCCCCGGGGAAAACAGGCTGGCCAGCCGCTGCGGCGGGGAGCATGCCACCTTCAGACAGCCCCCTGCTCTCACTGCACGGCTCTGCCTCCAGCTGCTTGGGCTTCGGCCTGCTTAACTTTGAAGAAAACTCGCTTTTTTCCCCCCCCATGAACGGTTCTGGGGAAGAGATTTGAAAGCAAGGCAAGATTTGAAAGCAAGGCATGAACAGATGGCATGAAATCGCCCCGCCGCGCTGTGTGTGGCACCCGGCGGGCTCAGGGACTCTGCGTGGGGAGCGTGGCGGGCTGGCCACCTTCATCTTCCCTCCCTGCTGCCTGATCTCACGCCTCCTTGTTTATCTGCTTGCTTAATGGATTTGGCTTCAGTCCCCACTCACAGCGCTGCACACAAACTGTGGATGAAGCTCCCGTGTCGCAGTCCCACGCACACAGCCGGGGTGGGAAAGTCAGGGAGCAGAGGTCTGGCTCCACCTGAGGCACAGAGCAGCTCCCACTCGCTCACAGTGGAGGGAATGTCGGTGCTTGGGCCCCCCCAGCGATCTCCTCCTCCATCCCTCCTGCCACCTCTCAGATGAGGCTGTGCCTGGGCAGGCAGTTCCGCCCCTGGCAGTGGTGGGGCTCTGCCAGTCTCTGCTGGAAACCTGGGATCCGCAGGACCCTGCCCAGGGCAGGGCTGATTTCCCAGCGTTATCTGAGCATCGCAGATTGCAGGAATGATCTGGAAGTGTGTAATTGCGTTTGCCTCCCTCCTCTGGCTCCCGGAGGGCAGCGATGGCCAGCACAGAGCCAGGCCTGGGCTCTGCATCCCAGCACACACCGCAGCCCCTTCCACCTTTTCCTGCGCTCCCAGCAAGATCCTGGCTGATACGGGGACCTTGGGATGCTGCCAGAGGGAGCTGGCCCAGCGTGGGCTGTGCCTGTGCCTGTCCTGACACGCGGCTCGGCGTGTTCCAGGTGGGGACGGGGGCCCCGGTGCCTTCCCCAAGCCCTGCAGCCCCCAGCCGTGCCCGTGGGGCCCAGAGCAGCTGGGGTGGGTCTGGGGTGCTCTGTGCTGGCTGCCCCCAGCGATCCCCCGCCAGTGCCGGTGCCGATGGGCTGGGGGCTGGCCCAGCTCCATGCAGGGCTCTGGGGTGGACGGAGGGCAGCCGTGCAGGGCAGAAGCCTCTGGCTGTGTCCACCCAGGCCTGCACCTCTTCACACAACACCGCCAGGGCCAAGAGGGCCCTGCTCCCCAGGGAAGGGATGGGATGGGATGTGGGCCAGCGCCGAGCTTCCCACACTGCCCGGGAGCGGCCGGCTGCTCCCCTGCCACTGCTTCCCTCACCCTCGGGGCACCTTCTGCCCGTCCCTGCTGCTGCATCCTGGGGGGCTCTAGGGCTCACACAAGGCTTTGCACTCTGGGGTAAGAACAGGAACCCTCCTGGGCTGTCCAGCCTTTGGCTCTCTGCTCCCTGGGTGCCATGAGGTCACTTTGGGGTACCCATGCCCCGTCTCTGTTCACCTCTGGGAGCCCTCTTCAAGGCCCGTGTCCTCCAGCTCAGGAAAACGCCTCCTTCCAACCCCCTTCCTCGGCTTGGCTCCCAGTGGCTCCTTTGTGTCTCCCCTCTCCTTCCTCTCCTCTTGTGCAAGGCCTTTCTGTGGGGATTATTAACCATGGCTACAGGGCCTTTGTTCAGGAGGGGCCGGGAGCGGGGTGAGGAGCGGGGAGGGTGGAGGAAGGAAGGACAGGAGCGGAAGGGGGGAAGGAAGGTGGGGGGGGGAAAGGAAGGTGACATCTGGATTTCTGTCACGGAGGAGTGAGATCTCTGGAGCAGCTGTGCGGGGATGGCCGGGGGATCAGCGGATGCAGAGCAGTGGAAAAGCCCCAAAAAGGAGCCGAGCTGGCAAGGGTCACCCAGCCCAACGCAGAGAGCTCAGCATCCTGCCCTGGTGATGGTGCTGCTGACAGAGGACAGAACCAGCACCCCAGGGCTCCAGGACCCATTTCAAGGACTGGTTTGTGGTGCACAGGGGTGGCAGGGAAGGCTGTGGAGCCGTGCAGCCCTTCCCTTGCTCCCTGCTCGGGAGCCCAGCCCTGGCAGCGTGCGGGGCGGATGGACAAGGACAGCTGGAGCACGCCTGGGAGAACCTCACCCAGCTGAGAGCCAAAGCCAAGGCTCAGGGGGAAGGAGCCCTCTGCCCAGGGCTGGGCTGTCACTCCACATCCTGGGGGTACAGGAGCCCCACGGCCCGAGCAGGTGCAGCCCTGGGACAGGGTGTGACGGCCACGTCCTGCCCTCCCTCGCACGCGTCCGGCTGGGCTGGTCACGTCCGTGTCCCAGGCTCCTCTCCCAGCCTGGGAGCGCAGCGGGCACAGAGCAAGGGGCAGGATTTGGGGATAGGTGCTGCCGGGGCGGCCAGGGGAAGCCAGGAGCTATTTATAAACCGGCCTTTTCCTTGGGAGCACTTCCGAGTCCATCTCCCCCCAGCGCCGGCCGGAAAAAGGCCCCATTGTGCTGGCGCCGGATGGGGCCGGGCACTCTCCCACACAATGGGGCAGACGATGGGTCCGGCTGTGGGGTCCGGCGTGGGCTGCCCAGGGGACAGTGAGGGGTCCTGGCCACGCTCATCCAGCTCAAGCCAACGCCACAGCTCCCCAGAGGAGCGGGCAGGAGGAACGGCCCTGCCCTGTGCTCCGGTCGCCCGGCTTGTCCGGCTCCCTGCTGCCAAGGAAGGGAGGAGAAGCCAGGATGGGGACACAGCATCACTCCCTGCGCTCGCCTGCAGGGATCTCTTCCTCCCGGCTCTGCCTGCAGGGCTTGGGGCTCCCCCAGGACAGCTCATTAGGATCATCTGTGGGAAAGCCTAATGAGAGATTAGCCCCAGGCAGGCCCAGCTTTGGGGGAGCCCCTCTTGCAGGGGACCCCTTTGGAGGCCTTTGGGGAAGGTTCCCTCTGGAGAGGGGTGAGGGCAGCCGAGGGCTGACTGGGATAAGGCAGCAAGCAGAGCCCAGTCCCTGTGTCACACCCCCACACCACTGGGGACACAATGGAGCACCAGGGCCCA
Source organism: Ifrita kowaldi (assembly GCA_013398055.1). Lineage (NCBI taxonomy): Eukaryota > Metazoa > Chordata > Aves > Passeriformes > Cinclosomatidae > Ifrita > Ifrita kowaldi. The sequence continues at coordinate 19,237 of VZRS01002754.1, read as the reverse complement.
GGGGAACGGTGGGGCTGGCCTGGCCAAAGAGGAATTCCTTCTTGCAAGACTTTCCCATGGAAGAAGACTTGCCTTTCCCAGGGCTGTCTGGCCAGGCTCCAGGAGGAGATAGATATCCCAGCTCCCATCGTGGGGAGACGCAGAGCCCTCCAGAAACACGGCGAGCAGCCCTCGTGCTCCTGCTCTTGCCCAGGGCTGCAGGGTGAGCAGAGGCAGGGAAGGTTCCGGCTGCTGGGGACTCAGGGCTGGGCTCCCTGCAGCTCCCGATCCCTCCTGAGGGCTGTTCCCTGCCCGCGGGGTACGTGCCGTGGGGGATTCCATCACCTGCCCCTGCAAGGCCAGAGGAAGAGTGAGCCACAGCATCCTGGAGCGGAGCCCGAGTGGGGCCGGGGGGTTTTCCTGAGCGGATGCGGCGAAATGAGCCATTGTTCCCGCCTGGGCTGCGAGCACGGGGCTGCAGGAGCCTGCCCTCGGCTGCCCAGTGCTGGGCAGGGGAGTCCTGAGGGGAGCCGAGGTAAGGCTGCTGGCAGTGCCCAGCAGGACCGTGCTGCCTGCCTTGTCCTGGCTGTCAGGGCTGCCCCACGGCCCCGGATCTGCAGGGGAGGGCACCCTGGGGATGGGCCCCGCTGCTCAGGCAGCTGGGAGCACACTGGGAGCGCTGGAGTGATGCCAGCAGGACCCAGACTCCAGAAATTCCCTCAGGATGTGCCCAAGGAGCAAGCGAGGCACGGGAAGATGCTCGGGGGCTAGGGAAGCCCCCCAGGCACGCTGGGCTCCAGAGAACCCCTCAAGCACTGGGACATCCAGCCCCGGGGTTGTTCCCTCTCTGCTTCCAGATAAATCCAGAAGGACTCAGCATCTGCGAGGGCTGAGGCAGCGCTGGAGCCGGCGTCCCCTGGCTGCTGTTTTTCTGGAATGCAGGGTGAGCTCAGCAGCGGGAAGGCAGCTCGGAGCCGTGATGCAGCAGCCCCGTGGTCGGGCTCGGTGCCAGCAGCCGCTGCTGCACGGCCCCGGGGCTCCATGCAGGGCAGGGCTGCAGGAGTCACACACCTGGCGGGCGCTGTGCCCTCAGGGTGGGCTCTGGTGGTCCCAGGTAGCAGCAGAGAGCTCTGTGTGCCCTGTGCCCAGTGGGGCTGACGAGAGGAGGGGGCTCACAAGCGGGGTACCCCCTGTCCTGCTGCCAGAGCTGCCACGGGCACAGCTGAGAGCGCAGTGGCATCATCCCAGACCTCCAGCAAGTGCACGAACAGCAGGGGGGGACTGTCCTTGCGGGGAGGGGTCCCACCCGGGAGGGGTCCCACCCACAGCCCGGCTGCCAGGCACCTTGGCAGGGACCTCTGTGCCTCCGCAGAGCCCCGGGAAGGGTTTCCATCCAAAGCCCCACCCTACTCCAGCCAAATCACTGTCCCAACCTGAACTGCTACCAGGTGTTCCCAGCCCTCTGCGCCCCTCCTCGCCCCGTGCTGGGGTGCCTGAGCCCTGCGCCTCTCTCCCGCAGGCCTGGACGCCCTGGAGCTGGACATCCTACCAGAATGGGAGCGGGCACAGCTCCCCTGCATCCCACGGAGCACAGAGAAGCTCTGCTATGGAGCCACAACCTCTGAACGCTGCAGTCCCTGCACCCCCGGCCTGGCAGTGAGGAGCCCACCGGGGTGCCCCGGGCATGGCAGGGGTTGGGCAGGTACCAGGAGCGGGGAGGGTGAGGCAGGTGCACAGCCGGAGGCAGGGAACGAGTGGAGCACGCCCAGCCCTTGGCTCGGCTCTCTTTTCATTCTCCTGTTTGGTAAAGCGATGAGAAATCCAAACATTACCATAAATGCTGAAAGCATCCTGACTCCGTCACTGGCGTGCACTCCCTGGGGATCCAGGCGCCCGCTGCCACGGAGCCACGGCGACAGGGCTGCCGGGGGCCAGACAGCAGGACAGAGCCCAGGCAGGGACAGACAGACACGGATGTGACACCCCGGCTCCTGCCCCGCTCAGGGTGTCACAGGCAGGCAGCTGCAGGAAGGTGACCCCAGCTCCCTGCAGGGTTCGTGCCTCGCTGCCCGGGGCGTGGTGCTTCCCTCCTTGGCCCCACACTGGCCAGAGCCTCCTGGGCTGCACGTGGCTTTCCCATGGGTCATCATCCACTGCACTCGCCCTCTGATTCCTTAAAAAGCCTTGGGCTTCAGGGCTGGATTTTCCTGAACTTGTCATCGCCATCAAGGCGGCAGGGCTGGACCATCCCCTGGGGCACAGCGGAGCACAGGCCGGAGGCTTTGACAGCCCCACGCCCTGGCTGGGAGCCAGCGGGGAAGGCAGGACCTGCTCCAGGGCTGTAACCTTGGTCTGAGCCATGGCCGTGGCTTTATTTTCGAACCTCCTGCAGGAAACTGCTTGGCGGGGTGACCCTGGGCTGACCCTGAAGCAAACAGGCCCGGGGGATCCTGCTGGCAAGTGCACACCTTCCCTGTGCCAGGGCTGAGGCTGGCACTAACTCATCTCATGCATGGCCCCTGAGGGCAGTGGGTGCCTCCTGCACCGTTTGGAACCAGGATGAGGGGGCTGATATCAAACCCTGTCCATCCCACGCACTGTGCCTGCCGTGTCCTGGCTCCTGAACCCCATCCCATCACTCCATCCCTTGTCCCAAATCCCTCTCCAGCTCTCCTGGAGCCCCTTTAGGTACTGGAAGGAGTTCCAAGGTCTCATCCTTCTTCTCTTCTCCAAGCTGGACACCCCCAGCTCTCCCAGCCTGGCTCCTGAGCAGAGCTACTGCATCCCCCTGAGCATCCCTGTGCCCTCCTCTGGGAGTGATGGGACAAGGGGGAACGGCTTCCCACTAACGGGGGCAGGGTTAGATGGGATCTTGGGAAGAAACTTTTCCCTAGGAGGGTGGTGAGGCCCTGGCACAGGGTGCCCAGAGAAACTGTGGCTGCCCCATCCCTGAAAGTGTCCAAGGCCAGGTTGGACAGGGCTTGGAGCAACCTGGGATAGAGAAGGTGTCCCTGCACCGTGAGCTTTTCGTCTTACCGTAGTGGTCAGGCAGATCCACTTCCACAAAGAGATAGGGAATTACCTCGATATTCTTCGTTCCGCAATTAAAAAACTGCGAAAACCGATGTCGCGCGTGGTGAAGCGGAACGGTCCGGGCTAACGGGAGCTACTGGCCCTTTAAATGAACGGCCGTGGGCGTGGCCGGGCTCGCGCCGCTGCTGGAAGCCACGCCCGCCGCCGCGCCCCCGCCGCATCCTGCGAACCGACCAATGGAAAGCGAGCTCAGGCGGAGCCCCCGCCGCTGATTGGCCCCGCGCCGCACGGCGGCGGGTGCCAAGATGGCTGCGCCCAGCGCGGAGGGGCCCCGCGGCTGAGCCGCCGTACGGGCCCCGCGGGGGACCATGGACGTGCTGTTCGCGCTGCTCCGCGGGCTGCGCCTGCTCCTCGACCTGCTGCTGCTGGTGCTCGACCTCACCTTCTTCCTGGTGTCCTCGCTGGTGTCCGCGCTGCTGTGGCTGCTGGCCGCGGCCTCCAGCCTGCCCGCGGCGGCGGCCGCGGCGGTGGTGGCGTGCTGGGATGCGCTGGTGCTGGTGCGCGGGTGCTGCGGGGCCATGGAGGGCATGAGGGCGGCCGGGCACCTGGTATCGCACCTGGCGCTGCGGGGCCGGGAGCTGGCGCAGCGCGGGCTGGGCGCCGTGCTGGGCTGCGGGCAGGCGCTGGGCCGGCAGCTGTGCGAGGCGCTGGCCATCGGCACCAGCCTGCTGATGTACCTGGTCAACAGCCTGGTCAACGTGTGTCTCATCGGCACCCAGAACCTCTTCACGCTGCTCGCCGCCCTCTGGGACTCGCTGGCAGGGCCCGTCCTTAGGGTGGCGGACCTGCTGGCCGCGTTCCTGGCGCACGTGTCCAGCGGTGCCATCGCCGTGTCCATCCTGCTGTGGTCGCCCTGCCAGATGGCCTTCGAGCTGCTCTGCTCCGCCACCGACCTCTTCATCAGCGTCTTCTTCGTCAATGTTTACGGCCTGGGCTTGCTCCTGCTCATCATGGTGGTCAGCGCCTTCGTGTTCAACCCCGGGCTGCTGTGGACGCTGACGGGATACCTGCTGGGCTACTTCCACACGCTGCCCTCCTTCCGCCGCCTGCAGCGGGACGTGTGGCGGCTCTACCAGGTGGCCGTGCTGACCCTGGGCGTGGCCATGACCTCGCAGGCCTGGCGCAGGCTGGTGGACTGGATCCTGCAGGTGACCGACTGGAGCCTGCAGGTGACCAACTGGAGCTGGGGAGGCAGGATGGTGAACCAGGGCAGTGACCAGCGACGGGCTGTGGCTGCCCCCAGAGCCCCGGCCCCCGGCAGGGTGACCCTGGGCCAGCTGCCGGCCGAGCAGGAGGAGCAGCTGGATGCAGAGCAGGGGCCGCAGCCACGGCCTGCTCTGAGCCGTGCTGGGGCAGGACAGCGTCACCAGACATCCCGGGAGGAACCAGGCACGTCCTGGTGGAAAGCTCCGAGGAAGCAGCAGCTGAACGCGACAGCCGGGAACGCTGAGGGAACCCCGGACAACGACCCCTGGGCGCTGCTGAAAGAGCAAGAGGAGCGTAAGAAATGCGTCATCTGCCAGGACCAGACCAAGACGGTCCTGCTGCTGCCCTGCAGGCACCTGTGCCTGTGCCAGGAGTGCACAGAAGTGCTCCTGCAGCAGGACATCTACCAGCGCAACTGCCCCCTGTGCCGCCAGATGATCCTGCAGACCCTCAACGTGTACCTGTGAGCCCACGGGGGGCTTGGGCCGTTTTCCCAGGAGGTCAAGGGCACCCCTGTCTGCACTTCCCAGGGCTGCCGGGAGCAGCTTCCAAAGAACTGTGGATGGTGTTGGAAGGGCAGAACACTGTGGAGTGTCTGCTGGTCACATTTGCTGCGTAACTAATTGTAGCTCTTGCTAGCAAGCACAATACTGATCTCTGCAGCAGGCTGGAAGAGTTACCTGTTGTTTTTTTTGACAACTTTTGCTGTTTCAAGGCCTGTTGGTTATGTTGAGCCTGCAGCAGCCTGAGATCCAAAGCAGAGCACAGAAAACTGCTCTGGTCCCTCCTAGCCAAAGCTGATGGAAAGGTTAAAGGCTGTGTTCTCCTGGGAATCACAGGGGCTGGTGCAAGGCAAGGGAGGTTTTTCCCCAAGGTCTCACTATAAAACTGCCTGGCAGGCTGCATCCAGGCTTCTGTTTCCTCCTCCCACCATCAAAGGGGAGGAACTCCCTGGGAAAAGGGAAGAGTGCCCTGTTTGCAAGGCCTGGGGACAGGAAGGAGCACACTCGAGTTTTTTAGTGTTTGCTGAACCTGGCTCTCAGCTAGAGAACAGGGTTGCTGGGGTACTTCATCACCCCAGAGGCTTTGCTTTTTGAGGGATCTCCCTTGCCAGGACAGCGTGGAGCCGTGATGAACTCGGGCTCCCTGCAGAGCTCAGCGTTGCTGCTGCTTCCACACGTCACCTATGCAAGCCTAGCGAGCGCACAGCAGGTTACCTGCACGGGGAGGCTGGGGGGAGCCACTCCTTCTGCAGGGCTGGTGCTGCTGCTTGGGGATCCCGAGGAGTGGCCACCCAGCCAGCGCTCCCAGCCCTGGCAGCAGCAGCAGCAGCTCAGCTTTGAGCCAAGGCTGGAGAATCCTCTCCAAAACCCGCACGTGGTTCAGAGTGCCATGGAACAGGGAGGGTCGCTCCAGAGCTTGCTGGCTCCTTCCCAGGCTGGGCTGGCGAGAGGGAGGAACTCTTTGGGAGGAGAGGGAGCACCCCAAAGCTCCTGGGAGCTCGCAGACATTCCAGCTCCAGGCACAGTTCCTGCACATCCGTGCTGTGGATCCGCAGTTGTGTGCGTGGGGCAGTACCAGGACCACGGATATCTTGGATTAGGGCAGGGCTGTACTGTTCTTTTGTCTTCTTGTCCATCACCAATGTAGCTACTTACATTCATAGGTGTCCCCTGAAGTCTAGCAAGGGCATCCCATCCTGGCTGGGGGAGGCCTGAGGTGCCCCATCCCGGCTTGGGCAACCAGCACCATTCCAAGAAATTGCTGGGCTGCAAGAGGGCCTTGCACTAAAAAGCTTTTCCTTTCCCAGCTGCTTGCCTGAGGTCAGCCACACGCCACAGCCAATTTTGGCTGGAGCCAGACCGGAGAGAGTCTTGACTCTGGACTGCAAGCCAAGAGCTTGAGGGCAGCTGGCATGGTTTTCCTTCTATTTTCCTTCTTGATTAGCAATTTAAGCCAAAACGGAGGCAGCAGAGAGGCCAGGCCCTGCTGGGAGATGCCTCTGAGCTGTGAAGCTGAGCTGTGGCAAGGAACTATTTTCCTGTTGAGTGGCTTTGCTTGGAAAAGCACTGCCAGGGCTGGTTGTTCCCACATTTCCTGGGAGCTGGAAGGATTCCCTGGGCCAAGCCAGGCTCCTGAGCACTACTGGGTGGTAGAAGGGCTGTCGGCTGCTTCCACTTCACTTCAAAGAGATGCAAAGCTCCCCATTGCTCAGCCTCTTGTCCCTGTGCCTCCCCACACACCTCCCTTGCTACTGTTGGCTCTCTCCAGCCACCAACACTTGGGAGCAGCCAAACCCTCGCCAGAGCACTGAGTGTGACCCCAGGCTCTGGCTTGTCCCAGGCACTTGCAGAGGAGTCAGGGAGCTGCATCTGGAGTCACTCAGGAGTGGGATTGTGGCCGTGCTTCTGGCCACAGGCAGCAGCATTCCCTCGGGACCAGCTCATGGATTGGGGGTGCAACGTTCCCTCCATGAGTTACAGGGTGAGGGGGAAAGGAGACCTCCCCAAAACTGCAGTTTGTTCCCTCAACCCCTTTTTTTTTATGATGATGATGATTATTATTATTATTATTATAGCAGTCACGCTTGTTTGTTTAGGGCCTGTTTGCTGTTTATAAGAGAAGGCTTTGCCTTAAGTTTAACTCTTTGCACTATGGACTAGATACCGAGCAGATTAAAATCTCCTTTACCAAAAGCTGGGTGCTGCCTCGTTCTTGGGAAGGTTTTTAAGGGGAAAATGTGTGTTTGTGTCTCCTCTGTCCACCCCTGGACTCCAGGGGAAGCCCATCACTCCCCACAAAGGGTCAACACCACCTGCAAGCCCCAGGGTGTTTGCTCCCAGAAAAGCAGTGCTGTGGGATACCCTGGAGCCAGGCTGCTGCACAGGGAAAATCTAGCACCCAGGAGATGAATTTACACCCAAACCCACTCTGGGTGTGCTTTTCAGAGCTGGCAGCCCCCAACTCCTGCTCTGCCAACCCACGGTGAGAGGAGATGGTTGTGGATATGCCACACCAGGGGACAGGGAGGAGGGGCTGGGGTTTCCCAGCGTGTTCCAGGCTGGCAGGATCTTGCTGGGACGTGTTCATTCCTGTTCCTGCACGTATCTGATGCCTCAATGTCCTGTGCCAGACTGTCCCCAGCCCCGGGCTGGGTCCTGCCTTGCAGAAAGGCTGTGGCAGGCTCAGGGTTACCGTGAGCAGATGCATTTGCTGCACAAGGAGCTGCTCCCTGGCTCGGATCTGAGCTCCTGGCAGGTTGCTTTGTGCTTTTAAGCACTCTCTGCTTCCCCAGCATCCTTGTAAATAGTTTGGAAAAACGCCTCAGGACCCTGATGGGCAGAGATTCCAGGAGTCCCGGCTTGCCCTACCCTGGCAGGGCCATGCCAGCAAAGTGGCTCATTTTAATCAGGGTGGAAACCAAGAGAGGGGAGATGGGAGCTGCTGGGAGGCCAGAAAGGGGCAGATAGCTGCTCAGGCAGGGGGAGGAGGGCAGTGCTGGCAGATGGGTGATAAATGGGCAAACTGAGGCACTTCTCTTGCTGCCAGGGTGTGACCCGAGGCTGGCTGGGTACCTGGGGAGGCTGCAGAGGGGGCAGGAGGGTGGGATCAGCAGGGGAATGTCTGCCATGCCCTGCACAGGGGATGGGAAGGGTTTTCGGCCACCTCAGGCCACTGCGGCCGAGCTTTCCCAGAGAGGACAGGATGTGCAGGACACAGCCCTCCCCCGGGAGCCATCCTGCACACACTTGGCTCAACCTCTGCTCAAGCAGCCAGCATCTGCAGGAGGGAAATGCAACCAGCCCCCTGCTAATGGACAAGGTCCGTGAGCCCCGCCTGCCCCGGCCCCGGGGTGTTTGGTGCAGGGCTGCCCCGCCTGCCCCGGCTCCGGGGTGTTCGGCGCAGGGCTGCCCCGGCTCCGGGGTGTTCGGTGCAGGGCTGCCCCGGCTCCGGGGTGTTCGGTGCAGGGCTGCCCCG
>VZRS01002754.1:0-10893 GCA_013398055.1 Ifrita kowaldi | reverse complement strand
CCGGGGTGTTCGGTGCAGGGCTGCCCCGGCTGCCCTGGCCCCGGGGTGTTCGGTGCGGGGCTGCCCCGCCTGCCCCGGCTCCGGGGTGTTCGGTGCAGGGCTGCCCCGGCTCCGGGGTGTTCGGTGCAGGGCTGCCCCGCCTGGGCGGCAGCAGCAGTCCTCACAGACCACTCCAAGGCACGAAATCTGCAGTCCTCGGGGTATCCCCTGCTCCAGAACGTACTTGGGAGCCTCCCACACGAGCCAAGCGGGCTGCTCTCAGCTCATCAGAGCGCCGAGACCCTTCCCCAAGGAGGGAGGAGCGCGATGCCGCCGGGTGAGCCCAGTTTAGGAGCGCTGGGGTGGTCGGCTCTGGCAGCCCGCTGAAAGCAGGAGCCCCCAGGCGCTGGGAAAATCCCTTTGTCAGCCCAGCTGCAACTCCCCCGCCCTAATGAGCGGCTCGTCGCAGCCTGGGGACAACAGGCACGGTCTGCCTGCCAGCGGGGAGCGGGCGGGACAGGCGGGAGCGCAGATGTGGCACAGCAGGAGCGGGGAATGATACCCGGCCGGGAGGGAGGGAGCAGGTGAGGATCAGCGGCGGAACCACGGGGGGCCTTTGGGCTGCTCCCGGCACCAGCTTGGCTCTCTCATTAGTGACCCAGCGCAGGGAGCCATGAACTCCCTGGATGCAGCGGCGATCCCGGTGCCTCGCAGCCTCAGGGACACGGAGGGGCTGAGGCTGGCGGGGACATCGAGGTCACCCAGCCTAGAGAGGCTCGCACAGTTCTGNGCACAGTTCTGGGGACAGTGGGGTTCCCAACATCCCCGTGGAGGGAGGATATTGTCCTCTACCGCCCCTCCGAGCAGCCCGTGCCGGGGTTGGATCAACACAGAGAAGATGCCACCTCCCATCCCTGCTCCTTGGGATGGACTCCAGTTTGGAGGAACAGATCCTTCATCCTCTGGGACACCTCTCCAGGACATGGGATTCTCCCAAGGACATCCCTGAAGGAGCCAGGGTCTGCTCTCCTGAAATCCAGGCTTGTGGTCCTTTTCTTGCCCACTCGATATGCAAGGATTTTCCCATCCCCTGCCCATTCCCAGGTTAAAGGGCTCCTTACCAGGTCAGCAGTCCTGAAGATGTCTGGGTGTGTTCCCTGCACCTCGTCAGCGATGAGGCCTCTGAACCAAACTTTGGGCAGAGCAGGAACCATCTTGCTGCTGCCAGGAGTCACCAGGACACCCTTCACCTCTGGGGGCATTTCCACGCTCTGACACCATAAGCACAGTGCGGCTGTAGGGTCTCAGAGATGATCCAGCTGATCTCTTTAATGCCCTCTCTGGTGCCTGCTGACCTCCTCAGGTGACCTTGGAGCGCCAAGGACACGAGTGCTGCTCTGAAAAGAGGCACTGACATTTATTTTTGTTTCTAAAAACCCACAAACCAACCACAAAAACCTCAAAAGAAATAAAACAACCCAACTGCTGCCTCTGTCAGCTGTACCACAGCACCTATGGGCTCAGCCTGGCTCTTATATAGGCTTCTCACTTGCCCTGGCTGAGGGATGCTGGTCCCTCCCCAACCTGGCCTCAGCTGGAACAGGGCCTCCAAGCTCTCCTTCCTCAGGGGGAAGCTGGCAGAGCCCATCAAAAGCAGCTGGAGCTCACTGGAAACTTGTCAACGTCTCCTTCCCTTTTCCTTATCCTTTCCTTACCCTCTTCCTCATCCTCCCCAGGCAGCAGCAGGCACCCCCACGTTCTCACATATCCCAAAGTGTCCACACAACCAAGAGCATCCCAAAGGAAGCAGAGCCCAGAAACTGCAGTGCCAAGCTCTGAGCCTGCCTCTGCTGTCCGTGCTCCTCCACATCGTGACAGGGACCAGGCAATGCTCCCAGCCCCCACACACCTCGTGCAGAAAATTCCCTTTCCTCCTCCCAGAACAGCCATCGATCTGCTCTGTGGCGTTGTTTGCCCCCTGGGCAGCTCTGCTTACAGAAAAGGCCATCTCCAACCCAAACAGAGGCTTCCACTGCAACCCAACCCCGGGGCTGGTGAGGGGCCTGCAGGGTGGCTCCAGCACAGCCCCTTGCACCCCCAAGGGGCACGAGGTGTCACCCCTGCTCCCAGCACCTCCACAGGTCCCCACGGGTCGGGGGTGGCCCAGGCAGGTTGCATTGATGTGCCCGTGGTCCTCAGTCCCGGAGTGGGGGCTGCCCTTGGGGGTGGCACTGGCCCTGTACGGGGGCACCCAGGTGTCCCCAGGGCTGCTGCAGCTCCCAGCTGAGCAGGGACACGGGGTTGGGGCACAGCCGTAGTCCTGGGGCTCCATCCGGCACGGATGGGGGGCAGTGGGGGATCCGGGGCAGGGCAGGGCTGGCTGTCCCGCTGTGTACGGGGGTCCTGGGCTGGGGAGCGCTGCCAGGAGAAGAGCCGGGCCCAGCTGGAACCCTACAGCCGGGCAGGGCAGCGCCCCAAGCCCTTTAAGGGGGTTCGGCCACTGGCCAAGAGCCCCCTCCCCGGCTGCTCCCCGCAGGAACCTATTTTGGGCAAGGAATGAGGAAGCTCTTCATTCCCCCGCTAAAAATAGAGACCTTTCCCAGCGGCGGGTCACGGCGTTCACACTGGGGCGGGGGGCGGGCACGGGGGGTTCCGCAAGCCCCGTTCGGGACGGACAGGCCACCCCCCGGACCTGCGGCTCTGCTCGCCCCGGGCAATCCGCTTCCCGCGGGGTGGCCCTGACAGCATCGGGACCTTCCCCTCCAGCGAGAGTCGGTCCTCGGGGGGACACCGGGGGTGCTCCCTCCGCGCTCCCCGCTCCCGAGCCTTGGGGAGGTGCCGGGGGCTGGCGCAGCGCTGCGCTCGTGGCTCAAGGACGCCAATGCCACCATCTAGTGGCTCCCGCTGGTCCTGCGGGGACAGCCCGACGCGGTGGCCCCGGCCCGGTGTCCTCCCAGGCGGGGCTGGCAGCCCCCTCCGCCCCCGGGGCTCCCGCACCCCCGAGGGTCCCGCGGGGGGCGCAGGCAGGCGGCACACGCGTGGCTGAGCAGCCCTTTATTGAGGGGAGGGATGGGACAGGAGCCGCGGTTCGGGTTCCTGGCCCCGCAGCCCGGCTCGCCCGGCCCTGGGGAGCAGCAGGGAGCGCGCACCGTGGTGGGCGCCCGAAATAACAGCGGTAGCAGCGAGCTGTTCCGCACGCTGCCCCAGGGGTGCTCCCCGCCACCCCCGCCACGGCACGGGGGACGTTTCTGCCCCGGTCCCGGTGCCCCGGCTCCCACCACGCTGCTGGCTGGGAAGGGGCACATGCCCGGCCCCATCCGCAGCCGAGCTCAGGCGAACACGGCGGAGTTCTGCCAGTAGGAGTAGACGAGGAAGCCGGTGAAGGTGCTGTCCGTCTTGACGCTGGCGTAGAAGCCGATGTAGTCCCCCACGCCCACCTGCACCCACACCTCGTCCTCGGGCTCCAGGCGGACCAGGGTGCCCCCGGAGAGCGAGGTGGGCTTGGGCCAGTTGCCGTAGTACTGGAAGAAGGAGGCGATGGAGTGGCCGTTCTTCATGATGTCGAACTGCAGGCTGGTGCGGTACACGGTGGCGTGCACGGCGAAGTAGTACAGGCCGGGCACCTCGCAGGTGAACTTGCCCGTGGCGGGGTCGTAGTGGCCCTGCTCGTTGATGAGCACCACGTCGAAGAGGATGGGCTGGTCGGCCAGGGGAGGGCTGCGGGACTCGGAGCGCTTGGCGCTGAAGGCCGAGCGAGGGGCCACGGCGCACTCGCCCTGAGCCCCCTTCTCACCGTGCAGCCCGTCCACGCCGGGGCTGCCCACCTCCCCGCGGGGACCGGGCACTCCTGGGACGGGCAGGAGGGGACAGGGTTACCTCGAAGTCACCAACACAGCTCCTCCACCCCTCCTGCCCAGTTCCAATCCCACCAGGGATTCCCTGCCATGGCCCGGACATTGTGTGGGGAAGCAACACGAATGGGGAGGGCTGGGTTTGTGAGGTAATTTAGCACAGCATCAACAAATTGTTGAAGAAACCCTCATAGGCTGGGAGAAACCCCAGCCCAGGACCCACAGCAGGGATGATGAAACCCTATTCCTGGTGATCCCTCCTAAAGCAGGGCTGGAAGAGAGGGGTGGCACCGGGGATGGGGGCAAATGCAGCTTTGCCAGTGACAGGGAGCTGCTGCCCTTTATTCACTCTCAGTTTGGCACTCTGTGCCAGCATGCAGGACTCACCCCCTGGCATGAGGGCATTCCCCACGGGCAGGGAACGGCAGATCCCCCTCCCCAGCTGGGATCTCTCCTTGCTTACCAGGAGGGCCCATCTCGCCCTTCTCCCCTGGCATCCCCGTGGCCCCGTCCCGGCCGTCTCGTCCGTCTCTGCCTGGCAAACCCTGACCCCCGTGCAGGCCCGGGGTCCCCGGGATGCCCGGCTGCCCTGAGCATAGCCCAGGGATCTTGTTGTCTTCGATCTGCAAGGACCTGCTGATGAGCCCGAGGAGGAGGAGGAGGAAGAGCTGCTTCATCTTGTCCTGGAGGGGCTGGAAGGGGGCACAGAAAGATCACAGCTCTGGGGACCGTAGTGAAGAGGGCTGGGAGTGCTTGGCAGGGAGTGCCAGGGGGTCAGCAGGGGGCATTCCCCTCTTCTCTTCCCTTTACAGTTTGGGCTGCTCCCCTCGGCAAGGCCCCAGTGCTGTCTGCACCTGCCACAGCATCCCCGTGGTCCGGGAGCCATCACAACACCCTGCAGCCCCCGGGACAGCTCAGGATGTGTGGGGGGTGTGGGTGTAGGGCCGGGGGCTGTGCCAGTGGCTCTGTGTGTGGCTGGGGGTTCTTTGGGGTAGGCACTGCCCCATCGTGCCCAGCTATGGGGGAACGGGCAGGGGGATTTAGGGCTGTCAGCTGCTGAGCTGTGAGCGTGCCTGGGGTGGGGTTGTTGCCTCTGGGGGGTGCTTGGTGGGGCGGCAGCTCGGGGAACGCGGGGCTGTGTCGTGGCCCTGCCCTTGGCAGCATCCCGGCTGCCGGCGGCTCCGCTCCACGCCCGGCCGGCTCCCCGGGGCACGGCTGCCCGCGGCTGCAGCATCCCCGGCCGTGCCGGACCACCCCGCTGCCGGGACCACCCCCCTGCCCGGGCTGCCCCCAGCCTTTCCCACGGCAGCACAACGAGGGCTGAGCCCCAGGGACAGCGCTGGCCCCCTCCCCGTGGCCTTGACCCAGAAAAGCTGCTCTCTTCCCCCTCTACGACGGCAACAAAGAGGAAAAGGAGGAGAAAAGTGTCTCTCCTCCGCCCAGGCGCCGGAGCCAGGAAGGCAGGGAGTCCCAGCTGCCCCCGGCTGGTTATCCCCACTCACTGTGATCCCGCGGTTCCTGTCCCGGGACCTCGCTGCCCGCCGCTGTGGAAGGGCTGAGGCTCTTCCTGGCCACTTCGCTCTGACGAAGGCCCTAAGAGAGGCAGCCTCTCCACCCCCCCTCCTCCCCACGTCTCTCCTCCCAAACTCCAAAGGAAATCAAGGGCCTTGGGAGCCAAAAGCTACAAGACAAGGGGAAAAAGAAAAATAATCCCATGATGTCGGAAGTGCTGTAAGCAGGGGGAAGGGAGAGCTCTGCAAACAGCCCGGCCGAGGGAGAGGAGGCACAGGCTGTGAACCACCTCAGCTGGGCACGGCTGGGCACCTGGGCAGCAGGATGGAGGGGAGGAAAACAGGGAAAACAGGAGGCAGAAGGAAAGGAAACAAGATAAAAGCTGAGGGAGGGAAATTCAGCAAGCCAGAGAGAGATGGAGTGGCAGAAGCAAGAGGGAGCTCTCAGGCTGTGCAGGTGCCCTGACTGGCAGCAGAGCTGAGGCAAAGGGGATGGCAGAGCACAGCCAGCCTGGCAGTGCCAGCCCTGGGAGCGTCCAGGGGAAGCCGCAGGATCCATCAGGGCAGTCCCAGCACGTTGAGCTGAGCGTGCAGGGCAGGTGGAAGCGCAGGCAAAGCAGCGCTGTGCCCATGCCAGGAGGCAGGGCTGGCCCCGGGGAGCGCGGAGCACGCGGCGCAGCTTTCGAGGCGCTTCCAGCTCGCCTTTAACTTGTTCCAGCGCCGGGTGCGTCCAAGGGACACGGTCACACGCTGGCCAGCGGGGCGGGCCTGTGGCTGGGGGTGTCCCCGTGCCCGGCAGCAGCTGGGACACGCAGGGAGAGAAGGAGCTGGGTGGGCTCAAAGCCTCCGAGCTGGGTGGGAGTGGCAGTGCCGTGCTGGTACAGGGGCAGAGCCATGCTGGCACGAGTGGGTCCTGCTCCCCGTGACCCCAGCTGGGCTGGGGACTTCCCCACACGCTCAGGGCAGCGGGAAGCACGGTGGCACTGCTGGCTCTCTCCTCCCTGTGCCCGCAGTGGAGCAGGTGACATTGCTGGCTGATCCTCTCTGAACTGGATGCCCGGGGCCAGGCTGGGTGCTGGCAGGGAGCCGCCTGTCTCCTCTGTCCCAAGGTGTGAAGGGACTGTTGTTTTTGGCCAGCTGGACGCTGGTTTGTGGCCACGGGTGTTGCCAGGCCTGTGGCCACCAGGGTGGCCTCCAGCCAGCACAGCCAGCTCAGCCAGCAGGGCCACAGCTCTTGGTGGGGCAGGTGGGTCCCTTCCCTGCACCATGGGGTCACCAACTGGACCTCCTCCGAGACCCATCCATCTCCCCGGGACCCTGCAAGCCCCCAGCCCTGTGAGGGCACAGCCAGCTCTCCCCCGTGCCCCTCCATCCCTGCTCAGATCCCCCACCCCATCCCTGGCTTCCCTCCCTTGGCCCATGCCTCAGTTTCCCCTAGGATCTGGCAGCATCCACACACAACCCCTTCCCCCCAAAATGAGTCACCTGCTCCACTGGGTTTGTCAGCTGCTCACGCCGTTTATTCTGCTGGCTCTGGGGCTGTGTGGGACACGGGCAGCCCTGGGCTCTTGTGCCTGCAGCCTGGCTCAACTCTGCCCAGCCCTGCTCTGTTGGGGAGCATTAGCCCTTTCCCTGGTGCCCCCAGCACAGCCCCTCCGGCACAAGCCTTTCCCTGTGGGATGTGTCACCTGCTCTCCAGGGATTTGGAGCTGTGGGCAAGCCCGTGGCATCCAGGCACCGAGCCAAGCACCGGGCAGCGGGGCTGACCCCAGGGCAGGTGAGGGGCCACCCCAGCAGCTGCGTATTTACAACAGGAAGAGCACGGGAGGGACATTTGGGGTGGGGAGGATGCCTTCAGCCCCTGCTCCTCTCCTCTTGCCAGCTCAGGGCTGGAAGCACTCTATAGGGTCCTTGGAGTCGGGCAGGATGTTGCAGTTGATGGGCCAGAGGATGCCGAGGAGGCCGAGGGACTGCTGGCAGCGCAGCTCTGCCGCCAGGCACACGGCCCGGCAGGGCTGCAGCACCCCCCCGTCCGGGGTGCACTTGGGCACAAAGAGGCTGCAGATGAGCAGGCGGAGGTGCTGGTAACACGCCAGCTCCATCAGCGTCTGCGGGACAGCGGCGACAGCGGCGTGAGCCCGGCGGGGTGGGCTGGGGTGAGGTGTGGCGAGGGCAGCCCCGCGGGCAGCCCCGGGCAGCTCACCTGGTAGTCCTGCAGCACCTCGGCGGCTCCCTCCTGGTCCGGGATGGCCAGCCAGATGTTGGGGAAGGAGGTGGCATTGTAGCCCAGCCCCAGGCACATCTCCACTTCCACGGGCTCGCAGACAGACCCTGCCACACGGAGAGGGGATTATTCACTTGTGAGAGCGGCAGTGCCAGCCTGTGCCCCGGGGCCAGCTGGACTGGGTGGGGCACCCAGGGGTGGCACTCACCGAAGGCCGGGTAGGACACCCCGGTGCAGTTCAGCTCGTCAGTGCCGTCGGGGCAGTCGTGCCAGCCGTCACACACGGACTCCAGCGCCTGGCACTCGCCATTCCCACAGGAAAACTCCGCGGGGCTGCAGGTCTCTGGAAGGTGAGAGGGCAGGGCATGCCTGGGAGTCAGCCTGCTCCCTTGCTGACCACCCCTGTTTGCTCTTCTTGGTCACTGGCCAGGGGATTTGGCAGGTCCAGCTCGGGGAGATCCCAAATTCCCTGGGTTATTTGGGGGCAGCCCTCAGGTCATGGATCATGCCTGTGTGCAGGCGAGTCCTTCCAGGTCACACCCCCTTGGCTATGGGGTTATAGGGCAAATCAGGTGAGAAGGGACCCCGGGGGCCTGTGACCCAACCTCTTGCTCCAAGCAGGGTCAGCTGTGGAACAAGAGCTGCTTTTCCCAGGTTTTTATCCATCCTGGCCTTGTAGCCCCCCAAGGACGGTGGTGGCACAGCCTGTGCCCCCCCGGCTACCTACTCTCGGTGGCATTGCGGGCTTGGTAGGTGGCAAAGAACCCATCATCTGCTACTCCTTCGTCTGCCACGAAGAGGACGGTCATGACATGCCGTGAGGAGGTCAGGGTGGGTGGCAGATGGTGGCCACAGAACCTGCCGAGGTCACGGGACGAGGGATGGGGTCAGGGGGCTGACCAGCACCTCCCCAAACCCTGCCTTCTGGTGGCTCCTCCCCACCAGCCAGCCCCGTGCCTCAGTTTCCCCAGCTGAGCCATGGCATCGGTGTCCCCAGGGTGGCGCAGCAGGGCTGGGGGTGTCGGGGGTGCCTGTACCTGCCCATGAGGCTGGCAGCCCCCGTGCCCGCGCTGTCGTGCACCTCTACGAAGTCGAAGCTGCAGTCCGCGTGCGACTCCAGGCTGAAGTTGTGGAAGTGCAGGTCGATGACGTGGCCCAGGGGCACCGAGATCTGCCAGAGGCACAGCTGCGGGGCGGGGGGGCAGCCGGCGACACCCGTGAAGCTGGGCAGGGGCACCCCCCAGCTCTCCCCGGGGGGAGGTTGCCTTCCTCCCTGCCCGCCCTCACCTTCACCGTGCTCCCACAGCACCCCTTCTCTCACCTGCTGGTGCGGGTACGGCTGCGGGTGGTTCGGGGTGGACAAATGCCCCTCCAAGGCGGTCACCGGCCCCCCACACTCTGGAGGGGGACACACACACACAGAGCTTTCCCCCTGCCCCTCTCTCCTCCCTCCATCTCCCCACTCCCCGGCCATCCCCGGGTGCGGCGGGGGCTGGGGGCTGCAGGTGGGGTCTGTCCAGCCCACCTTTGTGCTTCAGGCTGCAGTTGGCCTCGTCGCTCTTGTCCGTGCAGTCGTGGAAGCCGTCGCACACAAAGCCCAGCTGGAGGCACAGCCCCTGGTCACACAAGTGCTCGTCCCAGGCGCAGCTCTCTGCACGCGGCCGGACACCCAGAATGGTGGGGAGGGGGTTCCACCCGGCACCCTCCCCTCCCTGCTGGCTCTCCCCTCTCCCTGCCAGCAGTGAGGGACCCTGGCAGTGCCCTGGGGCGGGGGACTCACTCTCGGCCGGGATCACGGCGCGGTAGCGGGCGCTGAAGCCCTGGGCGCCCACGCTGCTGTCGGAGACGAAGGTGACCCGCAGGCGGTTGGAGTTGGAGTTGAAGGTCGGGGGGGGCACGTTCCCACAAAACCTGGGGGCACAGCGAGGGCTGGCACCGCTCGCTGCCCCCTCCCGCTGCACTGCCGCGCTCCCCAGGTGTGAGGAGCCCTACCTGATCGGGCCCCCCCGAGCTGGGGCAGGGGCTGTGCTGCCGGAACCCGGCTCTTCGTAGAACTCCACGCGGTCGAAGAGGCAGGAGGCCGTGCCCTCCACGCTGAACGTCTCCATCCTCAGCTGGATGGCGAGCCCGGCGCCCACCTCGATGCGCCAGACGCAGAGGGCGTTGCGGGGGTAGGGGCCGGGGTAGTTGGGGGAGCTGAAGGAGCCCTCGGGGCCCCGCAGGGTCCCTCCGCAGGCTGAACGAGGCAACAGAGTGGGCATGAGCTGGAGCAGGGCACTCCCACCCCAAAACACTGCCCCACTCGGGACTTACCCGGTGTTGCTGTGCGGGCCGTGGGCAGCCAGCTCTCGGTGGGGCTGGCAGCTGTTTCGGGGGGCGGAGGGTCCCTTCGGGTGGGTGCGGTGGTGGTGGTGGCAGTGCCACGGGCGGGCAGGGCTGTGGCCGGGGCGCCGGCTGGGTGTGGGGATGTCAGCTCTGTGCCCAGGGAAGAGCAGGGACTGCTCAGCCCCAGCGGGGAGGGACGGCTGCGGTGCAGGGAAGGGGCTTAGGAATCCCACCCAGCCCTGTACCCCCACCCTACCCAGAGGTGTGCAGCTCTCCCAGGGACAGTGATCCTGCCACATCCCAGGGACATGGAAATCCGCCTTGCTCCCATGCATGGGGTCACTGTCTCCCCACAGCGGGCAGACCCCGTGGTGTCCTCTGGGTGCCCCTCTCCCCCTCTGAGCCGGTTCTGTGTCCCCCACCCCGGTCACAGCCACCTCCCGGCTCGGCACTCACGGTGGATGACGATGCCGAGCAGGAGGGAGATGAGGAAGAGCAGGATGGTGCTCATCAGAGCCACGCAGAGCCAGGTGAACTTGCAGTCGGCGCGGTACCTCCAGCCCACCTGTCCCCAGAGCTGCTGGCCTGGAGGCGAGGACAGCGGGCAGAGCCGGGATGCTGCTGAGCCGTACCCCCGCCTCCCTGCGCGGCTGGCTCAGCCCTGGCCGGCTTCGGCCCCACCGCGGTGCTACTGTGTCCCCAGGCAGCCCCAGAGCCCACCCCGCCGCCCCCAGCCCCACGGCAGCCCCACGGACAGGGGTGTGTACAAACCCCCAGGCTGGTACCGAGGCCGTCCCGGCGCGGTGCGGGGCCGGTCCCATCCTTGTCTGGCGGGTGCTCCGCGCTCGGTGCCGCCCGGGGCTCCTCGCCCTCAAAAACGGGGTTGCAGAACTCGGTCTGTGGGACAGCCAGCGCGGGTGGCACCCTGGGGACCCGTGGGTGGGTACTTGGGGACCATCAGCAGCACCCACACCCCCAGCCCTACCTTGCTGCTGTCCAGAGC
>VZRS01002742.1:0-11335 GCA_013398055.1 Ifrita kowaldi | reverse complement strand
CATGGCCACTCCTGGATCCACAGTCATCCTCGATCCCCCGTCCGTGGTCCCATGGGCATCCCCATCCCACGCTGTCACCCTCCCCTTTTCCATCTGGGAAGGGGACACACGGGATGGGGATGGGCGTGGTGGGACTGGTACCTGTGTGAGCCCCGAGGCTTTGAGCAGCTCCTGGGGGGAGCGGCTGCCAAAATAGGTCTGGCTGGGGGGCCGCAGGCCAAGGATGCAGGAATACACCTTGTTCCTCACCTGGCGGGGACAGAAGGACGTGGAGCGGCCGGAGCTCGGGCAGAGACCCTGGGAGGGGTCTGGGAGGGGATGAGGAGGTCACGAGGAGGTGCCCACCTTCTTTCTGAAGTTGAGGAAGTAGTTGGCCTGGTCGATGAAGAAGAGCTCGAGGGCGGAGCGGCGCAGGTTGTAGCGGCGCAGGTGGACCTCGCGCAGGTGGGACAAGGGGCGCTTGAAGTCGTAGCCGATCCCTGCCGAGGGCGGGGGGACCCGGAGCCCCCCCAGGCGTCACCATCCCGCCATTCCCGAGGCAGGGATGGGGCGGGGGGTCCTCACCCCCCTCCTCAAGGAGCCCCTGCCGTTACCTCCCTCCGTCTCCTCCTTCTCGCTGCTGCCGTCGTAGAAATAAACGTGTTGCGTTGTCACCTCCAGGCGCCCGGGGACCACGGCCACCGTGGTGATGAGCTCGCAGTCCTCCGACACCACCAGCTTCTCCCGCTGGTTCTGCTCCTTGGGCTCAGCCCTGGGTGGCACAGCGGGGTGAGGACACCCTGGTGACACCCCCAGTCCGGGTGAGCCGTGGCAGGGGTGGGGACACTCACTGGTTGTCCAGCACGGGGAGGTCCTCCTCGGCCAGCTGGTCATCCTCCAGCTCGCTCACCTTGGCCTCCTTGGCCATGGCGAGCGGGAGGGACTCGGCGGGGTTCTGGAGGTGGTCGGCTCCTGAAAGGAGGAGGGGGTCAGCAGGACCCCAGAGCTCCCGCAGAACGTGGGGACAAGTCCCACGAAGGGCCCCAATTTAACGCTGCCCGTGGCATCTCCCAGCCCAACCCCACCGGTGACATCCCCAGGTGCCCCAGTGCCACCACCTCACCCAGGTTGTCCCGCAGGGCGCTGGCCTCCAAGTGTTGGTCGAAATTGAGGTTGGGCACCAGCTTCAGCCTCATCCGGGAGTAGGTCTCGGCGCTCGACAGCTTCCAGCGAACCTCGGGTGGGTTCCTGGGGGACAGCCGGGCGTGAGGCACCCCGGGCACCTCTGGCTGTGCCACCCATCCCTGGGGACGAGGTGGGGACTCACCGGTCGGCCCAGGCGGAGCGGGGCGAGGTGAGCAGGCGGCACAGGGACCGCCACTGCTTGAGCACGGTGCTGTGGTGGTTGTTGGCCTGCTTGAGGACGTTGGCGTGCCGGGCGTTCTCCGCCTTGCAGCGCTTCGCCGCCGGCTCCAGCACCAGCTCCTGCCGACGGGGCACCAGAGTGAGGTGGCAGCAGGGCTGGGGCTTGGGGACATCCCCAGGGGGACGTCCTCAGGGCAAGGAGAACAACCCCAGGATGGCGTGGTTGGGATGAGGAGCGCATCCTTGGGATGATATCCCCAGGATGAGGAGCACATCCCAGGGATAATGTGCCTGGAACGAGGAGCACATCCCCAGGACAACGTCCCCAAGAGGAGGAGCACTTCCTGAAGGCAATGTCCCCAGGATGGCATCCCCGGGATGAAGAGCACAACCCCAGGATTAACATGCCCAGGGAGAGGAGCACATTCCTAGAATGATATCCCTAGAGTGAGGAGTTATCCCCTGGATGACATCCTGGGGGTGAGGAACATGTCCCCAGGACAAGGAGCACATCCCTGGGTGACATCCTGGGGGTGAGGAACATGTCCCCAGGACAAGGAGTTATCCCCTGGATGACATCCTGGGGGTGAGGAACATGTCCCCAGGACAAGGAGCACATCCCTGGGTGACATCCTGGGGATGAGGAACATGTCCCCAGGACAAGGAATTATCCCCTGGATGACATCCTTGGGGTGAGGAACATGTCCCCACGACAAGGAGCACATCCCTGATGACATCCTGGGGGTGAGGAGCATGTCCCCAGGCTGAGGAGCACATCCCTGATGACATCCTGGGGGTGAGGAACATGTCCCCAGGACAAGGAGCATATCCCTGGATGACATCCTTGGGGTGAGGAACATGTCCCCAGAGTGAGGAGCACATCCCTGATGACATCCTGGGGGTGAGGAACATGTCCCCAGGACGAGGAGCACCCCGAGTGACAGGCCAGGGGTGAGGAGAGTGTCCCCAGGCTGAGGAGCACGCCCCAGGGTGACGTCCCAGGGCTGAGGAGCAGGCAGTACCTGGAACAACTTGCGGCTGGCCGCCTTCTCCTGCTCCCGGCGCTGGGAGCTGCTCATCATGGCGTCGTAACAGGCGTTCCAGAAACTGGACATGAGGTCGTGGCTCCTGGCGAACGTGTCCATCTCAAACTGGGCCATGGCGGGCTGCACCTGGATGAGCGGAGAGGCATTTCCAGGGCTCGGTGCCCACCGCCCATCACCCAGGTACCGCCCCAGGAGTCATCCCGCGGCACCCACGTGCTTCTCGATGAAGCCCCTCCACTCGGGGGTGGTGCAGAAGAGCTGGAAGTCCTCGTAGAAGGTGGGGCTGCCGTTGGTGGGGGGCAGCGAGGGCAGGAACTGCTGCAGCTGCAGGCTCTCGTAGCACTGATCCATGAGCGTCCGGATGATGGGCACCAGCCAGGAGAAGGCCTCCGACCCGGAATCCAGGGAGCGCCGCAGGGGCGTCTCCAGCTTCCCCAGCAGGTAGCAGGCCTCGTCCCTCCGCGGGGCCGACGTGGTCTGCAGCAGGCTGTGCAGCTTCACGTAGGCCAGCGAGTGCAGCTGCGGGCACGGGGCGCGTCAGGCGCGGCCGCCCCGGGGCCCCCGCGGTGCCCGGGGCGTGGGGAGTGACCCACCTGCGGGTCCTGCAGCAGGATGTACCCCAGGAGCACGCGCAGCCCCGTCTGCGCCATCTCCCTGAGCTCCGAGGTGCCGCTGGCCAGGTGGTGCCACACGCCCAGCTTGTCCAGCAGGCTGCTGACCCCCTCGTAGATCTGGGGGGACACCGTGAGACCCCAGCCAGGCAGGAATCCGTCACCCAGCCCTCCTCGGATTCGGGTTTGGGTTTAGGATTGGGGTAGAACCTAAAACTAGTCTGGGTTTGGCATGAGGTTGGGGCTCAGGAATTAGGGTCAGGAGTCAGGATTAGGGCTGGGGTGTAGGATTGGAGGTAGGGTTGAGCTGTAGGACAAAGGTGTAGCAGGTTTAGGATTAGGATGTAGGAAGTGCAGTGATGTTACGGGCTGTGAGTTAGGCTTTGGGTTGACAGAAAGGGTTAGGGTTAAGATTAGGATTAAGAGTTGGGCTTTATGACAAAGGTGTGGAGTTAAGGTTTAGGATCATGATTTAGGAGGTACAGTTTAAATTTAGAGTTTATGAGTTAATCTTAGGGTTTAGGGTCAGGGCTTTGAGTATAAAGGGTTGCGTTTACGGTAACGGTTTAAGGTTAAAGTTTAAGATTAGGGGTTAGGATTAAGGTTTAAGGGTTAGGATTGGGATTTCATTTAAGATTATTAATAACGCAGAGATCATTTCCTAAAATTAGGATTAAGCTTTGATTTAAACCTAGGATTAAGGCCGAGGTTATTTCCCAAGGTTAGGATTAGGCTTCGATTTCACTTTAGGAGTAAGTCTGATCTTATTTCCCAAGGTTACGTTCAAGCTCTGCAGGCAGGGCTGGCTTTAGGGTCAGGGCTGACATCAGGGATTAGCAGAGCTGGGGTTTGGGATCAGGAACCCCCCGCTCATTCCCAACCACCTTCTCGCTCCACAGGGCCTGGTTGTTGTGTCCCTCGGAGAACAGGAAATCCTGGAGCAGCCGCAGCAGCTTGAGGGCGTTGTGGGTGAGCCCGGGCAGCGCGGCCGGGCCCGACTCCTTCAGGTCGGTCAGCGCCGACTCCAGCATCATCTCCAGCAGGCTGTGGGACAGCAGCGGCTCCGCAGGGCGCCCTTGCCCCGGCACCCAGCCCCGGGACGCGGGCGGGCCTCACCTGCGCTTGATCTCGTCCGGGGGCCGCACCAGCTCGCAGGCCGTGCCCAGCTTGGTGAGCACCGAGAAGACCTGGCCGCGCTCCCTCCAGGCCGCGTCGTCCCAGCCCTCGACGCCGCGCCACGTCACCGAGAAGATGATGTTGGTCAGGAGGTTGCACAGCTCCTCCTCGGGGGTTTGCTGCCAACGCAGGGGAAGGTGAGAGGTGTCCTGAGCGCCCCAGCAGGGTGGGGACGAGGATTTGGGGCTCACCTGGGGGTTGCTGGTGTTGGAGACGTTGTCGCTGGGCAGCGCGTCCTGGTAGCTGCTCTCGTCCAGGATGTTGGACAGGCTGGAGCTCTTGCGCGCTCGCATTCCCGGGAAGGGCTTGAAGCTCTCCAGGGGCGAGGGGGTGCCGGGGCCGCTGGCCGGGGTCTGGGTGCCGCTCTCGGCCGTGGCCATGGAGCTGGTGCTGGCCAGGTCCAGCCCCAGGTCGAAGGGCGAGGTGGAGAAGGGGGACAGCGGGTGGTAGACGCCGTCGAAGGGGGGACCGTCCCCGGGGTTGGAGGACGAGCGGCTGGCCCGGTCCGAGGAGTCGAAGGACTTGAAGTTGTAGTTGTGGAAGGACTTGGTGCGGCCGCTCGGGGAGATGGAGTGGTCGGAGAAGCCCTCGGAGAGCTCCTGGTCCGAGGCCTCGTATCCCAGCGGGAGGAAGACATCGAGCTCCTGGAGCTCGGCGGGCGGAGGGCTCATCCCGTCCTTGCTGGAGGGCTCCGAGAGGCGCAGCAGCTCCGGGCAGCCCGCGGTGCTCAGGCCGTGCTGGCGGCACTCGTAGGACTCCTTCACGTAGAGCTTGGTGAGCGTGTCCTGCCAGCCGGCCAGCCTGGCCAGCTGCTTCACCAGGTCCTGCTGCGCATAGATCAGGTGGAAGAGCTGCAGCAGGAGGAGGAGGAGGAGAAGGAGGAGAAGGAGCAGAAGGAGGAGAAGGATGTTGGATGCTGCTGCCCCAGCTCCTGATGCATGGAGCCATCCCAGGAGCAGGAGCACCCCAGATCCTCCAAAACCATGGGATGCTGGTGATGCCTTAGGCTCCGCCATTTCCAAGCTGGCAGATCCATGTCACCACCATCCCCACGGCCACCACTTCTGGGCATGGCTGGGTGTCCAAGGAGCTCAGCCCCGGGGTGACACCTCTGTCACCTCCCGCTGTGCCCCGGCGCCGCTCACCTTGCGGCAGATGTCGAGCCGGATGCTCAGCTCAGCCTGGTGGGACAGGTACACCACGGCCACCAGGTCCTTGTAGCTGGGAGGGTCTGTGGACAAGGAGAGACAGCTCAGTGCTGGGACACTTGCTGCTGTCCCCGAGAGCCACCAAAGAGCCGGCCCAGCTGAGCCTCGTGGGAAGGCACCAGTGACGATCCCACAGCACACGGCTGGGATGGGTGGCCCGGTTTCTTTGGCACACGGTACCTGCCCCCAGGACCTGCTCCGAGAGGCAGCGGAAGAGCAGCATGGAGCCGGGAATGTTGCTGAGGTGGGAGATGAGCCCGTGGTACCCGATGTCCTTCAGCTTCAGGCGGCTCTTGCTGCGCTCGGGGACCTTCTCGTACTTCAGCATCTTGTAGAGGACCTGGTGGGACGGTGAGAAGAAGCCACCTGGCTGTGGTGTCTCCTCTGGGGACAACAGGAGGTGGGCGCTGGGGACTCGCCTTACCTTGAAGACCCTTTCCCGCACTTCATCCGAGAACTTCTTCTGCACCAGCAGCGAGAAGAGCAGCTCCACGTGGCCCGGCTCGAAGAGGAAGGCGAAGAGCTGCTCCTGGGCTGGGGAGCCCTTCAGCAGGCTGTGGATCACCTCCAGCGCCCCACAGACCTGCAGGACACGGGGCTGGTTGTCCACTGCTCTCCGAGTGTCCCACCAGCACCTCGGTGGCTGCTCCCCAGCCCATGGCTCGCTGAGGGCTTTGGGGACCACAGGGTGGCCGGTGACCCACCTGCTGCTCGTCCTGTGCCGCAGCCAGGTAGTTCAGCAAGCTCTGCATCTCCTCCCCGGAGAAGCTCCTGCAGAAGAAATCCTTCACCAGGCCGAAGAGGGAGGTCTGCACCGTCTTGATGTCATCAGTGGCCGTGGTCTTCTCCCTGGAGGTGCTGATGGACAGACACGCGTGGGGACGTGTCCCTTGTCACCCATCGCCAGCACCATCCCAAATCCCAACGCAAAGCCTGAGGAGCTCCAGGGAGCCTGGTGGGGACAGCCAGAGATCTTCTGCCCCACTGGGATGCGTCCACCCCACGCATTTGGGTCACCTCCTTGCAGAAGCCACCATGCTCTTGGTGGCTGCTGGGGGTGGATTTTGGAGCTGGGCACAGGCTCAGGGATGGGACATGGAAGGTCCTGCACCCACCACAACGCTCCCACACTGGAAGGACGGATATTATCCCAGGAAAACGGTGTCTATCCAAACCACAGCTCCCAGGGGGTGCAGCCCAACCAACCCCACCCCGACGGCATTCCAGGATCCCAGCCCCGCGTGGCAGCTCACCCGTAGTAGGTCCGGATGGAGTCCAGGATGAACTGCACCCCGTACTTCTTGCGGATGCGCTGCTTGTGGTCCTTGACCACGTTGGCCATGTACTGGATGTGACCTGCAGGGAGAAGGTGTGAGGATCCCACAGAGGTGGCCGGGTGGGATGGGCATTCCCAGGGCATTCCCAGCTCCCACCTAAGCGCACGGCGAAGTCGCTGTTGCTCCAGATGCGGAAGTCGAAGAGGAGGTGCTGGTAGAGGAGGTGCAGCAGGAGCCCGCTGCCCTCGGAAGCCACCTGCTCCATGAGGATCTGCGAGGCCATCAAGGCGCTCATGTCCAGCAGCGCGCCGGGGACCTGCCACGGGCGACAGGGGACACTTCCAGCCCCTCGAGGAAGGCAAGGACCGAGGGATGGGGTTTTTGTGGGGAGCCTCCCACACCTTGTGCAGCAGCGCCCCGATGATGGCCGGCCCGTGGCACTGCACCAGGCTCTCCTGGTTCACGGCGTGGTTCCGCAGGAAGTTCTTCACCAGCAGCAGGAAGGCGGCCACGCTGTTCCTCTCCAGCCGGCTCTCTGCAGGGCACCGCGACCTGTGAGCCCTGGGCCCGCCCAAACCCTTTCCTGGAGATCCCACCCAGTCGTCTCTCCAAACTTTCCACCCCGTTCTCCTGTTTCCTCCAGACTGAAGGAGATGGGAGCCTCTGCTGCTTCGAGCTTGGGAATGAGCAGCTGGATGCTGGGGGACAGCACGTTCCACCCACGCCAAAGGTTCCCGGAGCCACCCTCACCGTCCCAGAACTGCTTGGGACTAACAGGGTCATAACAGCATCCCAAGCGCTTCCTCCACTACCCCGTAACTCCTGGAGCCGCAGGCAAGACCTCTCCTGCCTGTGGTGGACACCTGCCGGGTCCAGGAGCACCTCCATGGTCACCTTCAGCCACCTGAGCAGGACAGCTCCTGCTCCACGTCCCCTCAACTCCTCACCTGAGGACTTTCCCAGCGGGATGAGCATGCCCTGGGCGTTCCTGGAGGACGTCAGCTCCGGCCCCACCAGGTCGCTGGTCTCCTGCTCGTGCTCAGGCTCCTCCGTCTTGGACACCACTTGCTCGAGCAGGGGCAGGAGCACGCCCATGCCACCCACGCAGTTGACCACGTCCTGGGGGAGGGAGGGGACAGGCTTTGCTGGCTGGTGACAGCAGCGTGGCGGAGGAGCTCCACGGCACCTGGGGTCCCCAGATGTCACCTGCTCCCCTGCACCACCCGCGGTGCCCACCCTGGACGCTGAGGACCTATGGGTCAGGGTGGACCCAATACCATGGGCAGAGCCTCGGCAGGGTCCAGGGGGCCTGTGGGGGTCCTGTCCTAGGATTGCGCCCCAGGAGGGACCTCCCTGCCTCCAGGCCATGGGGTGGACGGGTCACCCTGTGCCCAGCCTACCTTGATGTCCCAGTTGACCACTTTGTGCCCCGTCAGCCTCCCGTCCAAGCCGTGGCTGGGAGAGAGGTCCAGGCAGATGTTGTTCCTGCAGGCCTGGAAGAGAACACCGTGGGAGCATCCCAATGATCCTGGATGTGTCCCCGGTGGCCGAGGGTCCACCAGGGCTGTCCCTGTCCCCAGGGGGGTGGCTCTCCTCACCTGGGGGGTGTAGTACAGCAAGAGCTTGCTGCTGAGCTCCACCAAGTCACCTTCCAGCGTGAACGGGGATGTGACGTTTGGTCCTGGGGGAGAGGACTGGGGTGAGCTGGGACACGGTGAAGAAGACCCCGGTTACCACCAGCACCCCGGGGACATCCTCCACGCCCCACCCTGATGTACCTGCACAGAACAGAGCCTTGACCTGGGCTTGCTGCAGAGCCTCGCAGAAGATGGCCACGGAGCCCAGGTGCCCCTCCAGCGAGGTGGGGCTGCCCCACTCCGTGTCCTGGCTTCCGGCCGCCGTGGTGGCCACCACGCCCTCGGTGGGCAGCTGGGTGGGGGTCCAAGAGTGGGGGCCGAGGGTGGCGGGGACAGACTGGGAGCGTCCCAGCACAGGGTGCGGGGGGAAGACCAGCTCCGGCCCGTGGGAGGCCGGTGGGTGACCGGCAGTGGTGGTGGCCGTCGTGGTGGTCCGGTGGCCCGCGGAGCCGATGCAGCAGGAGGTGAAGGACTGGGAGGGAGAAGGGATCACGCTCAGCCCCCGCTGAGGCCACGGGGAGGGGTCTGGGAGGGCGCTGGGAGGATCCCCCACCTCGTGGAGCGACGGGAAGCGGAGCTGCGCCGTTTTCCGCAGGTGTCCGTCGGCGTAGATGCTGACGACGTTCTGGCCGAAGGGCCGGCGGCCGGCGACGTGGACAATGTCAACGCAGTGCTGGAGGGACACAGAGGGACATTACGGCATCGCGGTGTCCCTGAAGGGGGCAGGGATGGGGATGGGGACGATCCTCACCCAAGCCGAGTCGTTGAAGGCAAACTCAGGCAGTGCCACCGTCATGTAGTCCTTCTTGGTGCACACGGCCACCACCAGCACGCCGCCCGCGGTGAAGAACGCCTCGAAGCCCGTCCCGCCCGCCGTGAAGAAGCTGGCGGAGAAAACCAAGGAGAAAACCACGGTGGGGATGGTGGTGCTGCCCCTCCTCAGCTCAGCTCACCCCCTCCAGCGGGCATCACCTGTAGAGCTGCCTCCTCTTGGGCCTCGCCGGCGGCTCCGGCTCCTCCTCGCTCAGGCACAGCCAGGCGTGGAAGGCGAAGGCGCCGCCGGGCCACTTCTGGATGGTGGGCACCATGATCCCGGCCATGTCGGGGCTCAGGTCGAAGCTCTGCAGCGCCCGCGGCGTCCCCTCGCCCCTGGCCATGCCGGACAGCGCGCGGATGACCGGAGCCACGTAGGGATGCGGCCCCCGGCCCCGCTCGCGCCGCAGCAGCCGCAGGAGCTGCCGCAGCTCCCCGGGCCGGATGGAGAGGCTGCCCAAGGAGCGCAGCAGCTCCAGCAGATTTTGGGAGCAGGCGCTGGGAAGCGCGGGCTCGGTGGCCAGGGCGCCCAGCAGGGAGCCCACCATGCCCGCCTTGACGCAGGTGAGGCGGCTGGGCAGGGAGGCCTCGCAGAGGCGCCGCAGCCACGCCGACAGGAACACCTGGAGATCCCGGCACTGCAGCGCCGGCAGCCAGGCCAGCAGGATCAGCAGGGGCTGCTCGTTGCGGATGGGACGCACCGGGAAGGAGCTGTGGTCACCCTCCACTGCCTGCGGGGACACAAGAAGTGTGGAGAGGGATGGATCCATCCCAGGCCACCCCGGGCTGGCAGCAGAGCCCTTGTGTAGACCCCTGTGCATCCAGAATCTTGGAGACTCCCGTGCACCTGGAATTTGGAGACCCCAGACATCAAGGGGTCTTGGAGACCCTCATGGATTAAAGATCTCGGAGACCCTCGTGCATCAAGTCTGTCAGAGACCCTTAAGCATCAATACTTTTGGAGATCCTGTGCATGAGGGATTCTGGAGACTCCATGCACCAAGGATCTTGGAGACCCTCATGGATTAAGGATCTTGGAGACTCCCATGCATGAACAGTTTTGGAGATACCGTGCATCCAGGATTTTGGAGATCCCGAGCATCAAGCATCTTGGGGACCCCCATGAATCAAGGATCTTGGAGACCCTCATGCACCACGCATTCTCAAGATTCTTGTGCATCCAGAATCTTGGAGACCCCTGTGCATTAAGTGTCTTGGAGGCCTCCGTGAATCGAGGATCTCGGAGACCCTCACGCATGAAGCACCTTGGAGACCCTCCTGTGTCCAGAAGTACCAGAGTGAGCAGTTCCACATCCAAAAGGGCTCAAACCTCCCAAACCCAAGCACAACTCCAAGTGAAAGATGGCCCCAGGAGCCCTCAGGAGGAAGCTGCTGAGAAACCAGCAGAGTGGAGAGCACGAGGGGGCTCGGAATCTGAGCTGAGATTCACAGGATCGGCGGGTGTTGAGGGCTTTGCCCAGAGTCAGGAAGAGCGGGAATGCTCACCATGTTGAGGAGCTCCTGGAGCAGGCGCTGGGTGGGCTGGCCCTGGCTCCTCAGCACCTCGTAGAGGTGGGTGTAGCCGATGCGCTCCTTGAACACCTCCTGGAAGCACAGGGACAGTGGGATCCCAACCGAGCCCCACTATGCCTCAATCCGGATGAAAATACCCAAATCTCTCCACTTTTGGGGTGTCCTCCCTAAAGGGAAGTCCCCAGGTCCCCTGCCCACCTTGGCTGAGGGCGAGTTGCTCATGATGGCCGTGAGCACCCCCAGGGCGTGGACAGCGATGGCGTCGGAGCTGCTGGCGGTGACCTACGGGGACACGGGAACGGGGGAGCTGCTGGGATATGGGAATGAGGGGACACGGCCCACCGTGGATGGTGGTTGGGTTCTGGGGTACCTGCTGGAGTCCATCCCCGTTCTGCGTGGGAGCCTCGTCCCGGGCTTCACCCGCCTCCCGTGAGCTGCCGAGGTAGAGCTGTGGGACACGGGGTGGGTGTGGGACACAGGGAAGGGGCTTCAGAGGGTCCCCACCCCATGGATGTGTCCCGGGATTGTTCAGAGCCAGGAATGGTGAGGATGGAGGTGCCCAACACTGGTGCCACCCTATCCCAGGATCATTTAGCACCAGGAATGGTGAGGACAGAGATGGAGGTGTCCAGCCTTGGTGTCACCCTGTCCCAGGATCATCTAGCACCAGGAATGGTGATGGGGATGGGG
>VZRS01002741.1:14233-130510 GCA_013398055.1 Ifrita kowaldi | reverse complement strand
TGCTCCTCGACTATGACGGCTCGGTGCTACCCTTCCTTGGGGGGCTGGGCGGCCGGTACCAGCGGACCCTGGTGCTGCTCACCTGGGTCCCGGCGCTCGTCATCGGCTTCAGCAAGTTCTCGGACTCCTTCCTCCTGGACCAGCCCGACTTCTGGTGCCGGGAGGCGGACGGGCAGGGCAACTGGAGCGGGACCCTGGCGCCGATCCACGCCAACCACAGCGGCAACGGGAGCGTCTTCCCGCCGCCCGTGCTGCCCACCCCCGCGGGGGGCAACGCCAGCGAGTGCGGCTGCCGCGAGTGGCACTACCGCATCAGAGCCGGCCTCGTCCAAAACGTCGTGAGCAAGGTGAGAAAGGCGACTTCCCTCGGCCCCCCTCCCTGTCCAGCTCTCAAGGACCCTCTCGGTACTCGCTCTTTCCAAGGCAAGGGGAGTAGCTGGACACGATACGGATCTGTCCTTGCGTGCTGTAGCTGGGTCAGTTAAGTCCCCGTGGGTTACCCTCCCACCAGGAGAAAATAAATCCCACATCCCCGCAGCCTTTTCCGTCCCTGAGTGTCACACCAGGTGTCCAGCCTGTGGACTTGTACCCGCACACTGGTTGCAGCACTAAGCTGCAAAGTTATGTCCTGAAACGGGATCCTGTGTGTCTCTTTGGGTTCCTGGTACTGTCCTGCTCCCTCTGGGTGTCTGTGGGAAAGATGCTGTAGGCATGTGCCCAAGCTGATAAGGGGAAAGGGTTGCGGAGAGGGCTCTAGCTGATCTTCGTGCAAGTATACTAAAGCAGCCCTACACATCAAAAATCAGGTTGATTTTTGGGGAAACTGAAGAAATCATGACTGTTGTGAGTAAAATAAGACAAAGCTCTTGTGAATTCTTCCGGTTTTGTACTTATTCTCTTGAAAACTGTTTTGGCAGAGCAGTTAAAGAAATGTCTCACACGAGTTGTTTTACTCCAGAGGCGGAATGTGCATGCCACTCTGTTTTGTGTTTCCTCATGTAATGGCTAAAGCGGAAAATTTCTAGTGAAGAGACTGTTCCACTTTCTGCTGTTGCCTCATATTTGCTGAGTAGTGCATATTAAAAAATCACCTTGCCTTTTTACCTGAAAGCTTTTTCTTGTTTATAGTATTGGCCCTGCAAAAGCCCTGCTGGGTGCAGATGGGCCTTATTGATATTAACAGGCAGCTGGAGCTCCTGGAAATGTAAAATGAAATGGTTACACCAGGGAAGTAGTTCCCTTAATCTCAAGACCCCCTCCTAAGGTCAGCAAAAATTACTTCCTGCCTGGAAGCAGTGTTTTGTCTTAACTGTGTTTATCTAGTTGGGATAAAGAAACACAGCAACAATCAGATGAACAGCATAATTGTGCTGTAGTCAGCCAGCACGCACTTATATTGAATCATTGAAAATCATTTCAATTTCTCTTTGTGTCCCTTGAAAGAGTGTGCAACCGGGGAAAAAGCAAAACCCTCAAAACCTTGAACCTAGAATGGATTAAAAAGGAAGGTAACCCAGCTACGCTTCTTTTATGAGAGAAACACAGGCACGTGGTGGTTTGTGACACAGAAATATATAATAAAATTAGGTATTTAAGCACATCAGATTTTCTTGTTTATATCCAGAGACTGAGCTATTCTTATGTTTAAGTGTTTAACACTGAAGTTTTAGCATGAAAAAAAAATTATCTTAAAATATTTTCTTTTAGTCTAAACTTTAAAAAAAATTTTTGGAAATGTTTGAGTCTTTTGAAGGTCATCGTCAAGTTGGCCACAAAAGGTCAAGGGAGAGTTACTTTGCTGTCTTGCATGCTTCTTTAGAGATAATAAAAAAAGTGTTCTTTGGAAGAACTTGCAGTAAAGGGCAGATCAATTTTAAGGGATAAACAAACATCTGTAACCCCTGCTGTCTTGTTTTCTATTAGAAAGAATAATAATCATCTTTTGAGACTATGGGTTTTTCCAGTGTGGAGTTTTTATTTTTATTGTATGCTGACTTACAAAATCCTGGCAGCTTTTTTGCTTTGATTTGTAATCCCGTGTAATTATAATTAGGCTGTTTTCTCGAGGTCAGGATTCCTCCTCAGTTTGTGCTTTGGGGGTTTTCTGGGTGGGTGTGCTGCCTGTTTTTATTCTAATGAAGAAAGAGAGGAAAAACCCAGACAGAACATCAGCATAGCTTGATTCGGACTTCATTTCTTATCAATCCTCAGGAGCTCTGATGCTGTGGGAGCAATTCTTGTAACTGCTGACTCCTCTTACGTGCATCTCACTGTCCTTTGTGAAAAAGAGCAGCTCTGGATGAATTCAAGAGACTGGATGTTCAGATCACCCTTAACTCTCCTCAAAAATACATTTGTTTCTGTACTGTATTATGCAATGTTCTCTTCTTTCTAAATAGAGTTTTATTAAATCTTAGTCTAATATATGCTCATCTGTGTAGTAGCCAGGGGCTATATTGAAAAATCATAAAGAGAGCCAAAAGTATATTAATAAAAAATGTACTTTTGTTTGGCAAGTAAATCCTCTTGTACTTATCTTCAGTGGTCTGAGCTAATAGCTGCTGGATGCTCCATCATTGCTTTGTCTTCAGAAACAGTGAAACTATTCCGGTTATTTAGCACAAAGCATACTTGATGTATGTGTATATGAGACATCACTGTTCCCCGCATTCTTAAGGAGTAGGATAGCTGTCCTCAACTGTGTTAAATTCCACTGTCTCCGTAGCCTCTCTTCTAATGGTACACCCTTCGTCAGATGCTGTGCTCCTGTCCAGGCTTTCTCAGCTCTCCCTTCCCCAGTGCTCATTTTCTCCCTGCCCGTGTCACGCTTGGGATTGATGGAGTGGAGGTCTTGCTGTTTCCAGCCCTGCTCATTGCTTTGTTTAGCCCCAGTTCTTTCTGGGTGTTTGCTGGAGCCAGGGGTGGCCTTGCACCTTCCTTGAAGGCTGGCATCGCTGTGTTAGATGCTGTCATTATCCTGACCTCCTTGACTGAGTCACTGGGAACGGTGCTTTTTATAGTGCTGCCAGTCATTAGAACTGGAAATGGTAATAAAGGACATAGTGCTTATTATTTAACACTGCTGAAACACATGTAGTGAAGAGGTCAGATGCATAATTTAACCACAGGGATTCCAGTGGCCATGTTAAATCACCCTTCTGAGCTAATGTCCTGACTTGGCACATAAATCTTGGTCTTTAGTTTGGTTTGTACATAAATATCTTCCCAAAGCACAATTCACTTGTAAGGCTTTTTCACTCCTAAATGATTCTTTGAAGATTTTCACTTATTCTTTATCACGATATCAACAACAGCATACTGCTATAAAGAGAATGCACGTGTATTTCTTGAGAGGTACATCCTAAACTAGCCTTTAGGCAAAAGACTAGTTTAAAAAAAAAAGTCTTTTAAATAGTCCATGTATCTCACCAGTGTCCAAAGGAAGGATGCTGAGAAACGCCCTTTTTATTTTTTTCTGTGGAGAAACCAGAGATCTCGTTTTAGCCATTTGTAAAGTGGTGCTCCAGGTAAATTATTAGCATAACACAACAAGAAACATGATGACAACTAAACACACATAGTTGTCAGCAGGAAGTTGGAGTATGTGCTCAGCAGGGACTTTTCTAACTCTCTCACCAACTTCTTTAGTGCCTGCATCTTCTGACCATCTGCAAAGCCAGCTGTTATCTTGGGACACCATTTTCATGGAAGCTCTTAGTTACAGGATTGATGGTTGTTGGTTTTTCCCCTCCGTTACTAGGATGATCTGCCCTCTGTGTTTTATTGCATTAAGTGGTGGGGTTGTTTGTTGTTCTGCATGATGATTTGTATAATGGAGACCAAAAGCTGGTTATGGGCAAGGACTGGACTTGATTAGATTGCAGAGGTTGATGGCACAGCATCCCTCTGTGTGCACTTGCAACGTTCCAGATCATTCCACCTCTTGGGGTTGGCATAAGAGGGAAGTGGTTAGTTGAAGGCTGCATTTTAATCACTCAGAGCAATTATGTAATAATATTTCATGTGTAGTCACAAGGGAATTCCTGTTGTGGCTGCTTTTGTGCTCCAGATGCCTTGTTTTCCTGCAACGCTGTTCACTTGGCTCTCAACTTCCCACTTGATTTGGGTTGAGTCATCTTCCTTCCAAAGTAACATGGCAATCATTTTACCTATTTGCCACAGCTTCAAACATTCTCATGCCAATTTGGCCAAGCCTCTAGCAAATTGTTCCTGCCAAAAAAAGTGGAGCTGAAGTCA
The DNA here is from genome assembly GCA_013398055.1 of Ifrita kowaldi. Lineage (NCBI taxonomy): Eukaryota > Metazoa > Chordata > Aves > Passeriformes > Cinclosomatidae > Ifrita > Ifrita kowaldi. The sequence continues at coordinate 126,253 of VZRS01002741.1, read as the reverse complement.
GAAGAGCCAAATGGTCCAGGGGCAAGGATGTCTTGGTGAACTCAGATTAGTTTGGTCTGTGACTGGTGCTCTTTGCTCCTGCAAGGGGAGACGCCTGTGCTCTACCAGTCTTCTTTCTCCTTGCTTTTATTGCAGTTCTGGCACTTTTCTGTGTACACCTTCACCCGATTCAGCTTGTCAGCCTAGTAGAAAACTTCCTCTTAAAAGAAAATTTTTCTTCTTTTCCTGAGTGTTCTACTGGGTGAATGAAGTGAAATTGCTCTGTGCAGTAACACGTGCTTTAGTCTGTGGTGTTGTCTTGAGGGATTATTGCAGGGATCTGCAAGTAGCCAGAAATGATAAGACGAACACATTTCTTTGTGATAATAGTGATGATAAGTTTGGCATAGCTGGCAGAATATTTTTTGGGGTAGAGGATAGGTGTACATTTGAAATGGGCTTTCAGAATATAGTTATTAATTACTTTGAAGGGATCACTCTGACAAGGTCCTTCCCAAAATAAGAGCTGTGCTACCCGTATCTCCTCACATTTGTGCCTGTAATCTCATTTGTTTCTGCATATTCTCCAGTTGGCTGGTCTCTGCAAAGAGACTTTAGAAATGCTGATGCTTCTTTTTTTCTCTCTGCAACTGACAGGATTTGTCTTGTCAGTGTTAGTTCCTGGCTGACTGGCTTCTACCTGGTCCCAGATCAATGAAAACCTTGAGTTATTGTACCCACTGCGGTAGCTGGGTCAGAAGTGGCAATTTTGAAGCTCCTACACCCCTTTGTTTCCACTGAACAGATTGAAGGGGGTGTAGGGACCTGCAAAGCAGATACTTGCAATGGGCAGAAAGTCTATTCTAAATTTCTTTCAGCCAAAGCTTTGAAATTACTCTCAGCTTCTAATGGGTGCTGAAGGGGTCAACAAGTCCTTGTGGTCAGAGGTATCCAGAAATACTGCCAGAGCAAATGTCTACTACTATTTTATTTCATGTCTTCCTCAGCTATGTGAGAGATCCCAAACACTTCTTTCTTCTCTCTGCAAGTTAGCTGATAAAGAGTCAGTGGTTACTGCTCTAAGCCTTCACAGACTTGAAAAATCGTTTTTGTTAAAGAGGAAGCAAAGGGGAGCTGTTGGCTTGTCCTGCTGCAGCTGCCTTGAGGCCTGCTTGCACACACTGAGTGTGGTGATGGAGTGTCCCGATTATCAGGGCGCTAGTGAACAGCACCCTGAAAGAATGGGGTGAGTTTCTGGCTGAGTGGCATCAAGGAAGGGGATGGCTGTTTTGGGAGCAGCACCTGCAACTTCCCATGTGAGCAACTGTCCTCTGCCTGCAAACAGTAAATAATCTGATGTTTGAAATAACCAAGTATGATATGACAAGGCTTCTTGTTTAGTGAGCCTAGCTACCGGTTTTACATTTTTGGGGGTGTTATGTACTGGCCAAATTCTTTTGAATCAGTTGGTCTAGAAAACAGAGACTGGTTTAAGACTGATACTGACATCAGAACGCAGGTAGTGTTAGGGTTTTTGTCTGGCATGGATTCTTTTTCACTACAGGAAATTTACATAGAGTTCATGTTTATTATCACCCTTAAGATAAAGCATCTCAGTTACAGGAATCTGATTTCAGCTTACCATAAATAGTTTGTAGCCTTGCTAGAACTAACAATGATCCTCCAGAAAGGTAATTCCATATTGAAATCTCTTAAAGACATTCTCAGCTTTCCGAGGCTTGCTATTGAGCCTTTCATATCTGTCATTTTTTGTGTATATGTCAAATAACTGCCTTTTTTTTTTTTTTTTAGCCTCCTGGATGGATGTGATGTTTGAAATGCTAGGGGTTCTGTTTGTTTTTGTTTCCACTCCCTAATACATCCTGTATCTCTGTCACGTAATTTAAATATACCGACCCTGCCCATGTTGTGACAGAAGCTGCTGGCTGTGGCGAATCTTTACCAGCTGTGCAGGCAGTCTAACCCCAAATTTCTGAAGTGCACTTACAGTTTTACCTCTTCTTACCCTGACTACAAGACTTCAATTATAAAAGGTGACCTCGTGTTTCTTTAGAGCATTTGTCAAAGAAAGGGACTGGCACTCAGGAAGGCATGTAATTTGGAGCCAGTTCTGATGGTAAAGTTGGTTACAGGACAGCCAAACTTCAGGGGTTCCCTTCTTATTGAAACAACATCTGGAATAACACGAGATTTATGATTTTCTTGAACTTCAAAATTTTGGCTGTACTAATGGTGAAAAGTCTCAAATTAAATCTTTCCAAATCAGTTCTAGAGAGCTGCTAAATTTAGAAAATGCTGAAAGAGATACAGTGCTTTTGTGTACCTCATCTGTTGTTTTCTCTGTCAGTCTGTTTTTCCCTGCCTACCTGACATTCCTGCTCAGGACAGCTACTGTCGCTCCCTCCCTTTCATACTCCTTCCTCTTCCCGCTCTTCTTCAGCGCAGCCAGACTGGCGCTGGCTTACCCGCAAGTAACTGTGGAATTAATTAGGCTGAGATCTTGCTACAGAACAAAGGACTGGGGGTTTGCTGCAGACAGTGTGTGGAAGATCAGAGTAGCCTGTTGTAGGAATACGCTGCAGCTTTGCAGCAGTGCTGAGTGTTCAGTTCTTGCACCGAATTGCATCAAAACAGCTTCTCTCAGCTTTTGGTCACCTCAACTCAAATGTGTGCTTAACTCTCGTAACGTAATTTATTTTTGTATTTTTTACCAGCTGACTTTTGACAGCAGATGACTTTGTGTGCATTCTGAATACCATTTTAAAGTCAAGGGGGAAGGAAGGAACCTGAAGGAGGGAGAAAGGAGTTTCAACACCCTTTCAACCCACGTCATCGGGGTGTGTTGCAGAGGCTTCCAGGCAAACCTCATTTCAGTGTCTGATAACTGCTCAGCGCTACTGGAACTGCACTGGTCCGCACCCAGTATTGGTGCTGGGGAGCCTGCCCCTACACCAGCCTGTAAAAACTGGCAGGCAACAGGAATTAATGTGTGTGTTGAGTTGTTCGTGCTGGTCCAGGCCATGTCATACCTTCTGGGAACATGCAATAGGTTTGTAGCTATTCCCACAAAGAAGGATCAGTGCTGTGCTTGGTGTGACTTGCATGCTTGGTTTGGAACCTCCTGCCTGTCCTGTGAGCTGATGAGGAGAGGATAAATGTGCTCTGGGCATGATGGACTGAATAGGAAAGTTCAGTGTGTAGTACAAGACTTTGCTAGCATTTTTTTTTTTTTTTGCTATAATCTGGGAGAGCCCCAATTGCCAGTTGTTAAACTGAAACACAAGAACAAAAGATTAGGTAAGTGGATGTATCCTGATACTAATTTCTGGGATGCCTATCTAGATCCCCGAGGAGCAAAGCTGTGAGAATCAGGAATGCTGCTTGTGAAATGCAGGGAAGTGGTATGTTCGCCTTCTCCAGCAGCAAGTGATTTATAGTTACCCTTGTGCATTGTTTTCAGAGCAGGGTGGTCTGGTTCCCTAAAAAAGGTTCTTTGCCTCCAGACAGCGGTGGAGGAATTTGTTTTGGCTCAAGTACTGTCTCCCAAGTGCTACTCTGCAGCACTCTGGAGCTGCCTGCTTTCCCCCTGGCCTTCAGGCCAAAGTCCATGAACATGCAGACAGTGTTGCAATGTCCCCCTACAAACATTATTAAGGATAGGGACTGTAAATTAAACTGTAAGACCTTTTCCCTGCTGTGTCTTCCAGGGCTGTGTAAAACTTTGTCTGCTTGAACCATACAAGCTTGACGGACCAGTTTCACCTTCTGATTTGTAAAACAAGTGGAATATTTTTCTCCCTTCCTCCCTACCCTTAGTATTTATTTAGGTCTGAATTAATACCAGACCCTGGGGGTTTTTTCCCTCTCCTTTTCTTCTTGCCTGAGTTGCAATAGCTGTAGTTTGCAAATGATGAGAGGGCAAGGTCACAGCAGCAATAATTGCATGTCAGATTTGAGGCGTCTGATCTTTTTATCTAAGGTGGCAAGTATTTCTCATGAGCAATGACTTTCTTCTCTTGTCTACTGCTTCACCCTTCCCCATTTCAGAGTTTTACACCATGCTTGACATTTTCTCTTTTTTTTCCCCCCTGGATTTAAAAAAGCCCAACAAGATAGTAAACTAGGTTTTGCCATGTTAGCCCTCTCAAGCCTGCAACATGTTTTGTGCATGCATGTTTTGGCAGCCTGAGAAATACCAGTCCACAAAGTATTAACTTATTTTTGATAATGAGATGATAGTGAATGTTAATATTTAACTACAGTGTTGCAGGGTTTATGTGTGGCTTCTATTTACAGTGCTTAGACCAGTTCTAAATACAAATTTTATAGCTAGTTTAACTTTTTTAGTTTGGTTGCGAAGTCAGTCCCAGCAGCACATACTTCATCCCGAGTAAAGGTAGCTGTCAGCTGAAAACTGAGGAATGGTACTCAAATGCCACTTTCCAGTGTGTGCATCTCAGTTCTAGGGATGTGCGTGGTTGCTCGTGGTCCTTTCGTGCAGCCAGAGGGAGGCAAACAGCTGCAAGGTCTTACAGCAAAGACTAGGTTTAAAATTAAAGTCAGTTTTGTGGTGAAGTCCTCTAATCATGTCAGAATACGTGTAGGAAAGTTACTTAGTTGCAGCACAGAGATGTAAAAGAGATGTTGAAATATCCTGATGCCGCACTGTGGAACATTATTAATACAGTGTTATGAATACTGTGCAGGAAAGCTGCAAGCAAGATTTTGTATCTCCCAGCTCTTTGATGTTAGATGACATTATGGAGTTGGGAAAAACTAAGCAGATCATATCAGCTGAGAAACAAGTTAGTTGACTAATCTGTGGAGGGTGAAGGCTGGAAAAGATCTAAATGTCTCAGAATAAAGAGAACTCCTACTGAAAATAAAAGAAGTAGTGATGGAGAAGTGGGCGGTACATAGATGCTACTAAAGTTGGTTTAATCATGTAGAGTATTCAGAAGATTGTCATATGATTAACAAATCATATTTTAATTGTTAGTGTATTAGCGATTATTATTTACTTAGCAAACTTCCTTCTTCCCTCTCCCAGGGGGGAGAAGAAAGAGATCTGTGATGAGAGCAAGTTTGGGAATAGAAGAGCTAAGTGCTCCTGATTAAAGTGTGAAGTTGAAGGGTAGATGGAATTTTTCAGTTCTGCAGTGTTTTAGGTGGCATTATCTTGGGATTCTGTTGACGTGCCTGTTGGAGAGCTTGGAGGGTCTTTCTTGCTTATGGCATAGACTAAGGAACAATTTAGTGCAGAACACTAAATGTAAAATCTTTTCCAAGTTAGTTTACTGGCATTGAAATGGAGTGAATGTGTGTCCTTTTGCATATTTGAAATTCTGAGCTTGTTTTGTGATTGCAATGCGGCTTGAGCCTTCTCTTCATGCTGGGGATATGGCCCTTAAAGGTGAGCCGTGACTGAAAGGCCTTTGGAAGGCCTTTCAGCTGCCTGGGGGAGAATGGAGCCATGCACATACTGCTTATGAGCAGGACAGCATCTCCCTGTGGGGCATAGTGGGCACAGCCTGCTTACCCCGAGGTAATTAATGTAAGAGGCAGTGTGTCTCTGCCTCTCCAGTGTCAAGCAGCTTGAGGAAACCTGTGCCTTACGTTTCCCATTATGATGATGGAGTCAAAGTTTGCACACCAGGAGGAAGTGCTGTGCTCTGTATGAGTGTTCACACAGTAATGAGTGGCACTGAGCCTTTGTGTTTTATTTTTAAGGCTGAAATACCAGACTAAAACAAATACACACTTAAAAAATTAATGCGGAAATTACACAGCTACGTCATGTACATCAGAAAACCGTGGTTTCAAAGGATGTATTTCAGAAACGTAAACTGTGTTAAACTTCAGAAACCATTAAGGAAACTTGTGAAGTCCATGGTGATGCAGTCCTGTACTATCTTGCAGGGATGGAAACTGTTTTCATGGGTTTGTATTATGCTGCACAATCTAATTATATCTTTCTTGGAAGACAGCTAAGCACGTGTCCCCTGGCTCACGTGCCATCCCCTCTTTCTCTCCCCACTCCTCTCCCTCCCCATGTCCCCAAAACCTCTGTCTTTGTGGTAGTATCAAAAGTAGTTTCTTTGCTTGACTTTTCAAACGGTGCGTTGCCCAGGTGGTCAGTCCGTAGTTAAAGCAATCTGACAGTTTCTGTGTACATGACCTTGTGTTCACTGTTCACAAGTCATTTTTCTGGGCTGCAGCTTTCCTTGCCAGGTGTCTGCTGTGGTCAGAAATGGATTACTGGTTTCTGAGAATGAAAAGTACAGAAAATGTTGTTTCCACTGTAAGAAAAACAAATTGGATAAGAAGCTGAACCAAACAAGCCGTTGCATCTGTTGAGTTAGCAAACCCCAGTGTATGGGAATAGGGACCCTGGGTTTGTTAGGAGTGGGAAGAAGGTAGATGTTCAGCTAAAGATCATACTGTGGTACCAACAACATTTCTCTTGACACCTGAGTAAAAGTTCTTGCAAATTTGCGTGATTATAAACCTCTCAAAATACCAGTGTGTACTTGCTCAGTAAAAATTTTGTTTTGAAGTATTGAGGTTCTAAGCACTTAGGCTCTGGTCAAAGATTTTCAGCAAAAGCATCCACTTACGATAAAGCTGAGCAATGTTAGATGTACTTGGCTTTTAGAGGTCTAGCATCATACAGAGAAGAAGTAGCTTGAAAGTGAGGTGTTGACTGTGCGTTGGGTTGAGGCATTCCAGCGTAGGTGTGGTGTAGGCTTATTTGAGTGGCTGTTCAAAGAAAACAAACAACAACACCTCTCAATAGCTGGTTTGTTGTTTTTCTTGCAAGCTGTGTTTTTAGTGACTCTTCTGGTTTCCAGTCCACTTGAGTCTGATTAAAAACATAAGGAAAGCTGTAGTTTGGAGATGTTTGGTTCTGAATGTGGCTGGTAAAAAAACCAGAGTTAGTAATTTTTATAATTTCTTCTCAAATTTTCCAGGATTATTTCTATTAGTTTTTTACTCAATGTTCTTATTTTCAAACGTGGCCTTGATTTTTCCACCCAGCTGATTGTACTGATGGTCAGGAAAATGCCGTGTGTTCTCAAGAACACTTTATCGACACTTAAAATACAGATCAGAAGTGCTTTACCCAGCTGTGATCTCAAAAGAGAGGCATCCTTACTCTGAACCCTGAAGGTTAAATAGTTTAAATGCTCTCACATTGCCATGACTGAGAAGATACAGAGATGCCTGTGGCAGTAAACCCCCCCCGCTCTAGGTGTTGCAGTTGGGCTGGAGCATCCCTCTGGGAGGCTTCTTTTGCAACCTCTCTTGTGTGGCTCTACTGCACACTTGTTTTCTGTGCTGTTGAGCATCACACCGCTTTCTGGATCTCACTTTCTTCAAGATCAAATGCAGCCAGAGTGTCATCTTTGGCCGGAGGCTGAGAAAGGGAGGAGAGAAATGATGTCCTATAGCAGTCTAGAGGGAAATCTTGGTACAGTGGTGTCCTGTGGCTGTAATTATGAGTGTTACTCATATTATTCAGTTCTGTGAGAAGGAATTACTGGTAGGTATATTGTATTAGAACTACTGACTGCTTTGCTTTCCTGTTTATTTTGGGGTTTTTTTTAATAGTGCTTGGTCTGCTGACTTGGAGCTTTTCCTCCAGGAAAAAGTACCTGGAGACTTTTCTGCCTTACTTTACGTATATTTTGTGAGAAACATAACTGTATTTTTCTGTTATTATTTTTTTCTGTTTAAAAATAACTTTGGTTCAGGTTGTTGAGGTTTAAAAAAAAAACACTCTAAGAGAATATGAAGGCATCATAAATTTAAAGTCTCACTGGATAAGGTATTTACATAGAAGATGGCATCTAGTTCTGTGCGGGGTAAATTGCCAGGTTTGGGTTATAAAAAGATGAAACAGGAAGGAGAGGAACAATGGAAGATGAGACCCAACACAACTCAGGGATGAAGAATAAATTCTTATTTTCATTTATTGGTCCTAAAATCGTTACCTAATGAGCAGGCAAGCTGGTGGCTTTTCCCCAGGCAGGGTTTAGTGCTGCTGTGACGAGCTGTGGCATACACGACACATAGAGGACAGGGCTCCCCAAGTAGGGTCATAGGTGGTGTGGGGGGCATCAAGATGGAGTGTGTGAAGGCTGACACAGTGGCCGGGTGCTGCCTGGCTGGGGAAGGACCAAGGCTGCAGCTTCATGCCTGGCTTAGGGCCTTCCAAGGCAGCAGCTCTGGACATCTCCTGGTCTTATATTGCTGAAACCGTTGCAGAGAGCAGTCACAACAGAGCTACAATCCACCTGCAGACTGTTTGGAGCGGGGGTACTTTCTTTCAACAGCAATCTTCTGGGCATGGATCATTGGAAGCAGACTGTGAACCCAGAGCGTGGGAAGAGGGGGTGTGTGTCCAGTTCTTCTCTCGTGGTCTTCTTATGACAGCCTCTGGGTTAGTGTTTTACCAGAGCATCTCCCCTGCTTTGTCATTGTTCCTTTCTAGGACAGAAGGGCCTGCCTTGCATATCTCATGATACGGTGGTGAAGGTAGAACCAGCCAAATCCTCGATAGGCATCTTGCCTTTTAGTAGTGGGTATTCAGTGTGCTTAGGTACCACAGACAGCATTATGGCCTCTGGAGGACAGGGGCTTTTGAGACTAGAGCCCTTGATTCAGACAGCTTGTGTTTGTAGTTACAAACATGCAGCAGACTTTACTTTTGTAACTTATAGCAGTGCAAATACTGATGTACCACATGAGCCCTGTCCACATTTTCACCCCTCGTAAAGAAGTTACACGATGGTTACTTTTTGGGTGTGTTACCTTTTGCCAGGTGTCTTCCCAAGCATCCCATGTTTTAAATAGTCCTCCATCTTGACGTGAATTATAGTGAGTCACAGCATGGGTGGTGACTCACTGATACCAGCTAAACATTAGGCTCCTCCTGAAGGTGTGACTCCTTCAGTTTTGACCAAAATGTGCTGTCACAACATGAAAAAACCACTTGCAATATATTGCACATCTGCATAGGTGGCAAATTCTCTACATTGCTGTACTGCTACGTTTTTTAATGTTCCTTTTCCACGGGCATATTGTATATGTAGTTATTTTTGTTTTGGCATGACAATACAGTTCTTTTTGTTTAGCAAGTCACTTTATCTGATCTCTTGTATTGAGAGAATGGATGGAGGACAGAAAGGCATACAAAACCCAGGGGCACACGAAGAAATCCCAGGGAAAGTTTAAAAGCATCCTTTCTTCAGGCTCAGCACTGTGAACTCCCAAGTGGGATACCAGGGGATTCGGCCAGAGCAGTTTTAGGATTTAATGATCTCCCTGCTTGTAAAAGATTAATCTACCCTTTGCAAGATGTGATAGAGGATTACTGTCCAGTCTCCAGCCAAAACAATCTCCTAGTGCAGATTTACTTGGAGTGCCACTTGAACTGTCATCAGCTCTACCCACTCCAGTCTTTTGTTCTGCAGGGCGATGGAAACCCGTCACTCCTTTCTCTGTGGACAAATCTGAGTGTCATCTTTGCAGGATGAAACTGCTGGCACTTGGAGCAGGACCTGCCATGGCCCTGGGCACAGCCATGTCAGCTCTGTTCTGCTCTGCTGAGCCCAGGTGTGTGTCAGGGGAGAGGCAGCATTGATGTTGTATAATGGTTCCTGCTTTATTTCTAGCTCTTCAAAGCTGAGGCTTTTCCATGGGGAAGGGAAGGGGGAACACAGGTCTCTGGCAAAATTTCTGTGCTTTAAGCATGACAAAGCTTTGCTGGTTTGCTCTGCTGCTGTGTTAAGATGGGTGGGGATGATACGTTCATTATTAAATATGTATTTTGTCCTATTAATGTCATCTTTACCTGATGCTGCTTTTGACTCCAGCATCCATTTTTCTTCTCTCTCCTTATTCCCATCTCCCTTTGCAAGCTGAATGCCCTGGTGGCACCTACCACTGTCCTGCCGAATTTATTTTGGGTAACTGCTTCCTGGTGACCTCTCGCTGGTTTGTGACAGCTGCCAGAGGAGAAACCAGGATATAATTCAGCTCTCAGTGCTGAGCAAGTGATTTGGGGTCATGGCAGATTCTCCGGAGTTGTGTGCTAAAGCAACTGTTGATATATTTCACTATGTGTCTATTTACAAATTTGGAGGGTTTTGCAGAGGGAGATATTTTGGGAAGGTCAGGGGCTGCCTGGTCTGTCAACACCCACATGAGTCTGCCCATGTGGGCTTGGGGGATCAGCTCTGATTTCTGCTGGTCTGCAGTGAGCGCTTAACAGAGGGCAGGAAGGGGCCAGATGCAACGTTTGCAAGGAAATACATGTTTTTATTTTCAGAACAGCTGGGGAGTTGGACAATAGCCTCAAAAACAAACAAACAAAGGATGACTTGCAGATAAGTTATCAAAAGGAGTGGGTGTGTTTTGGGCACCGCTGAAGGACGAGCTGATAGACTGACTTTTCTCCTGCTTTTAAACTCTTAGTCTCTGTGCCAGTGTGCCAGAGGGGTTTGACATCTGTTGTCCTGGCCTGAAATTTCTCAACGACCCTTCATGAGATTTTGGCTCTGCCAGCCACAAGCCTTTGCCTACATGTAATCTGGTACTGCACGTTCTCTGCCTGGGGCTTGTGTGAGGGCCGGCTATCACTGGCTAGCAACAGTAAACTGTGGAAATGGAAAGGTACCAGGGCATCTCATTTTTCTTTTTGCCAGTGGAGGACATTACTGTTCCTCTGACATCAATTAATATAAAAATTAATGATTGTATTTCTAAATCTGTTCTTGTATAAATATGACTGGTTTTAATAAACTTAATTTTTTATCTACAAACAAAAATGATTTCTCAGTTTTCAGCAGCATATACACCTTCTGGCTTGTAAAAATGAACCTGGAGGATTTTAAAGCCTGCTTCTACCTCAGATATATGTTCCAAATTTTGTGTTGTTTGCAGCTTGTCTGGGCAGATATTTTTGTTTGCTAGCTGGACATTGGTTCTAGAATTGCTAGTATTAGTATTTGCATTTCCTCTGCTTGCCAACATTTCCTCTGAAAAGCCAACATTTTTGGAGAGCAATTCACACTGCCTTGCTGAGCTGCTTGCTGCATGAAATTTTTCATAGGTATTTGGTGGAAAAAATCCTTGCTCATAATACTTGCTTATGGTTCTTTAGTGCCTCCAGTCTGTAGGGTGGAAGATGAGGCATTATATGTCCCCCAACTTCTATAAATCAGTGCAGTGGGGAGCTCAAGATATGTTTAACTTAAAAAGTCTGAGCCTGAAGGCTGGCACATTTCTTTTGGCCACAAAATTGCTATACCTCTTGGTGAGATGGTATATTGCAGTGAGGATATCTGTGGAGTTGGACCAGAGGGTTGAGTCTTGCCTTGTTTGTGGAAGGGCTGTGCATCATGGAAATGCTTAAAAGTGCAGTGCACCTAATTGAACTCTTTTGAGGGAAGTTTTTTTGAAGTTTTGAAGGCTTTTAAAAATAAACTGCATACTTTGTGTTTTTGGCTATGAAACTTCAGTTACTGGTGTCAGAAGGGCTGCTACTATTACATTACACACAAACAGCCATTTATTCTGCAAAGTTTCGATTCTGGAGTATCTGACTCTCCAAAGTTAGCTGTACTTATTTGTCGTGAAATGTGTATGGCTGCCATTACCATCAATATTTGAACACTTCGCAAACCACGGACAAACGTATCTTCTTACATTTATTCAAGGGTATAATAGTAACCATCCACACTTTACACATAAGAAAGATCACCTTACATGTCTGAGGGCGAAGAGGATGTTGGGCTAAAGCCAGGAATGCAGCCTGATTCTTCTGGTTTCCTCTGCCTCAGAGGAAAATGGCTTGGAGTTTAGGGAAGCCTCACTAGAAACCTTGTTTTTCCCATCTTTCTCATGGGAATAAGGCAGTACCCTGGTGGCAGGTTACCTGAAATGGTCCATTTTCCTTTTCTTTGGACAGAAAGGTTAATTTCAGTATCAGCATAGCTTTATTGTCAAGGTTCAGATCCTGTCTGGTCTCTCAACTGTGAAAAGTCACTGTGGGGCTGCTGTCCCAAAAAGTTGCGCAGCTGCACTGGGATTTCCAGCTGGTCTGTCTGGCTCCATGCCAGGACTTGTCCTGACAAGCTGTGCCTTTATTTAGTCTTCATCCCCCTTCCACCACCTAGGGAAATCAAGATGCTTTTCTGAAAGCAAAAGTATCTTGACACTGTGAGAGCCTGGAGCAAATAGCCATTAGGGGTCTGTGGAAAAGCAGCTGCTTTTCCCCATGTTTCCAAGCAGCCCTGAGGAGATGAATTGGAGCACTTGCTCTTAAATTGTCGGGCTTGCTGCTGGTGGGATTCACAGGGCTCTGCTAATAGGTGTCTGGGGCTGCCATGGTGAGATGCTCCAGCAGCAGCAGTGATACTGCCAGCGCCTGCTGGAGATATCCCCTTAGGCTAAACTCCTGCGGCCTGGAGAGGGGGACACTTAAGTGTTGGATATTGCCGTCTTATAGTTAAGGATCTGATAAAACTCACTGAGGTAAATGAGTCTTTGATTTACTTCTCCGCGTCTGGGCTTTGACTTGAGGGGGAAAGCTTTCCTCTGCTATTTCCTTGCACTTGTGCTGGGGTTGACGTTTGGAAGAAACTCTACACTGTGTTAGTATGCTTGAACATATCTGAGAAATTAATTTATTTTGGTTTATCTGTCTCTTTTTTTCTTCCAGTGGGATCTTGTTTGTGATTCTGCCTGGAAAGTCCACATTGCTAAGTTCTCCCTGCTTGTAGGATTAATCTTCGGCCACTTGATAACAGGATGTATAGCCGACTGGTAAGTGAAAAATCTTTTAATACAATGTAACTATGAATAAATAACAGTATTAAATATTGTTTTGATTGCCTTCTGCTTTGTATTCATCAAGAACCTTTGCATAATGATTTTTGAGGTCCTGAAAGAACCATGATGGACAAACAGTGTAGAAGTGTGTTAATTGGACCTGGGTAATTTATATCAAGCTAAGTAGCACAAACTATTTGATATTTGACTTACTTATTTCCAGCTGACACAATTTATTGCAGCTGTAAAGCTAGGACAGAATTAAGTACTTTCTAATTATACAAGTGAAGCCTTTAGTTTAGGGTTGGTTTTTGTTTTAACCGAGTGAGAGGACCAAAAGAAATCGGAAGCAGCATTGATTTCACTGAATACATGACTAATGTAATGTCAACTTCGTGCTTACACAGTACCTTTTGGTGAGTTGAAGGCTGTTTTTTGCAAACCTTTCCATTGTTCTTTTTTTGAAGTTCTTGTTAGGCAAACATTGTGATGTAGTGTTAAGGATTTGCTGACTTATGTGCTGCTAGTATTGGGGTATTAAACTTAAAAGACTAGAACACAATTCCGTATATTTAGGCAGTTAAAACATTATTGGATAGCCCAGTGATGCTGAGGGTTCAGCTCTCATTTTAAAAGATGGTCTTGTAGTGCAGAAGAGGGGGAAAAGAATTACATGGATGACTCAAGTGATTTCAGGGGAAGCTTGAAGCTTCTGAAACAATAGTTCTACAATGCTGTCCCAGTCACTTCAATGCCTTCCAGCACAGTTGCCAATGCTAGTGCTTTAAATGGCCCCAAGTTAACTCTTTTGCTATTCATTAAAGCAGGAAAAGAAGAAGAGTTGCCTACTAGGGAAATTTTATAAAACCTCAGCAACTTGCCAGTTAGTCAGGAGAGAAAAGGACCCCTGCATGTCTGCAGTAATTTGGGACAAGCATTCCCAGCAAAATTGCATCTTAATTCCTGAATAGTTGCTGAAAATTTTTGGGCAAGAGAGGAATCATGACTTTTCAGTGGAGTAGGGAACATGCATGAAATACAGTTGAATTTGATTAAAATACCACAGTAAAATGGGGCTCTGAGAACTCATAGAAAGTATAGAGGGGAAATAAATGAGGGATATTGCTTGGCTTTCCTAAAAAGGAATCAGTGTGGAGAAAGCAGACTTACTACCAAGTTAGGAAACTGCTGCTATAATCGACAAATAAGCCACAAATAAGTGAACAACTTGTTGCCTAAGGCACTGGCTTTGAGAGAGAACTGCAGTAAGCAGATTTAATAGCTCTCTGCCACCAAAAGGAGCATCCTGTGCTTCCATCCATTTCTGTCTCCAGTGTGTACTTTGTGCTGCCACATGAGTTTGTTGGACCCCTCTGCAAGCTGCTTAGCTGAGCTAATGCAGCATAAAATTACCCTGATTTTCAAATATCTAGAAATGTCTAGTGAATTGAGGGGAATTGGTTTCCAGCTGTGGTGCAAAGGAGAAAAAGGATAACTTGGTGGCTGGAGGGAACAGTGACCTTTTTGTGGATGACTAGAATGGACATGGTTTGCTGCCACCAAAGCTGGTCCTCGCACTCATGTTTGGTCCACATTGCCAGCTGATGCACCTGACACAGTAGGGCTCCTGTGTTCAATATGGTTTTTGTCATTTAGCAGTAGCATTTGGGGCTGGTAAAAGAAGGCCTAAATCGAATTTACTTTGCTCTTTAACCACAGCTTGAATTTCTGCTAAGGTGTAGAGTTGTGTAAAGAAGTGGATACAAAGGGTTTGTACAGATTGTACCTGGTAGAAAGAGAAAATTAAGTGGAAAAGAATGTCAGTCCCAGGCAAGAGCAAGAGAGATTTAAGAGATTTAACAGAGTAATGTATAAAAAGTGTTACAAAATTTCAAAATCTGTTTTCATTTCACTTATATACCACTCTCCAGTTTAGATAATTAGAAGATACTTTGGGGGTTTTGTACCATTAGGAGCTTTGCTTTTCCTTTTTTGAAAGAAGCTTTTAAAGCTGAACGAGGCAAAGGCACAGAGTGTATTAAGACAATTTGCTAAGTAAACTGAGTGCTCCATGTTCGAAACACAGTAGGTGTGCACGCTGGGATAGCTCTGTGTGGAAAATCTATAGGAGGAAGGTCTGCAAACATGCTTGGCTGTGGGAAGACCAGCTGTGTCCAATGCCTGAATAAGTTACTTGTTCCACAGGCAGACAGTCCTGCTGGCAATTCTGCCTGCTCTGGACAGAAGCTGTTGAGGTTTGTGTGGAAGGCTTCCTCCTGGAGCTGGTGGGCTTGGTGTTCATGTAGCATCAAGGCAGTAGGTCTGTACATCTCATTGCCTGGTAGTGCCCCGGCTTTGCACCTGCTCTGATGCTCTTTGGAGCCTTTGAGTCAATTCCAGTCCCAAAACCAAGTGAGAGCCTGCAAAGAGTGGCACAGGAAGAGCAATTTGATCAGCTACAAGAGCAAAGCTTAGTTATCTTAGGGTGGCAAGGTACATGCGTAGGAGTATGGGAAGAGCAGGTCTTGTCCTCAGCCCATTCACTCCCCCCCTGTGGTGCAACTCTGACATTAGGAATATCTTTTCGATGCATTTGCTTATCACACCGTGTGGGCTGCAGATTCTTCAAAAGCCTGGGGTTGCTTGTATCCCTGGTTATTTACCTGTGCAGGCAGCATTTAGCATTTGATCCAGATAACAGCATGCAGTGTAGGCTGACTTCCGTGATACAGTAATCTCTCTCTGGAACAGTTTGGATGGCAGCAGATAGCATCCTGGGGCTGTTTTACCAGGGAAATAGTGTATGGTTTAATTTCTCACAAGCATTTCCATGTACTGTTAGACAGATAATTCTGTCTGCATATAAAAGGCTTTTTTTTATGCTCTAAGACACCATGCTGTCAAAACACTGCTGGATCACCAAATATATGGCTGATAGCTGCCCTGGAGCTTTGTTTCTTGAGAAGTGTGCTGCATGCCTTGGTGAAGATGACTAGTCTTTTGTGTTTGTGAGGAAATGCCTCTTACCAGAGGACTTATTTGGCCTCAGTTGGTTTTTACAGGCTCAGGAGGCTCTTGGATTTTCTGATTTTTTTCGTTAGCAGCAACCATTCATTTGCGTAACTTGTATTATGGTAGAAGAAATTCTGTGTCCTAACGATGGATAACCTTGAGTACAGAGGAGGGGAGGAAGGGATCTGAAGTATGCTAAGCATGAGGTCTTTTTCAATCAACATCAGGGAATGTCAGGTCAGGCTTGTGATGAGAATTAAGTTCCTAATTCTGAGTGTTTGCATAATGCCTTTCATCTGCAAAACACTTCCACAAATACTAATTGGTATGAATTACAGCTTGGCATAACAAAAATGGGGCTGCAAAAGTCTGTGCAGATAGCTGATAACACAAAGTTCATAGCCTCTTTTTTTTTTTCTGTATTCAAGGTTTCACACGAGGTACTTCCCCTCCCTGCCCAAGTGCTTTGTGTTCCATAAGCACAAAATCTGAAGCACACACAGCAGTCACTGCCCCAGTGTCCAGCGTGTCCCCAGCGTGTTGTGCATCATGGAGTCAGTGATTTTGTGTTCCCACCCTCAGCCCCACTGCAGCTCATCTTCCAGGGGGCTGTGCTTGTACCCTGATGGAGAGCAGCCTGCTTTGACCTTGCTTTCTTCAGCTTGCATGTTGGCTCTGTTTTAAAAGCTTTGAATGCCTAATGCCAACAAGTTAAATCTTTGAGGGGCCCCACAGGTGATACTAGAGCTGAACACAATAATAAACCTGTTTTCATGCAAGGAGCCATGACAACACTTTCTCAGGTGTGACTTTGAAAAAGCCTGAATGACAGTTGGTGCACTCTTTCAGGTGCCAAAAATGCAAAAAATTATAATGATGTCTCTTTTTCAGCCCTTCACTCCCTATTTTATATTAAGTACTGCAAAATCCAAAGTTCTAATCGTGAATGCATATATATAATGTATTTTATAACTGCTGGTGACAATCTGCTGAAATAATTGAATAGAAATGCTACAGCATGTGAAACTGGACTAAGTTGTGAGGTTTAAATGCTCTTTATTGTGCTGACATTCAGCCTGATGGCTGGCTTGCAGCTGACAGTCTGCTTTGAATGGGTCTGTGAAAGCTGCCTACGAAAAGCAAGTTCATGTATTCTTTGTGAAAATGGCATATGGAGCTGACTAAAAGGGATCCTCAGTTCCACTGGAAAACTTGTGGGAGTTGACAAGTTGAAAAATTTTGGAAATCTCCACATAATGATCCAATTCTTGCTTAAAAATAGCCGTGTGCTCTGGTGCTTCACATCATTCTCCTTGCACAGAAAGAGGGGAGAGAAAGGGGAATTATAAACACTAAACATATGAATAAGAGATGCAAAAATCTCATGTTCCTTGGACATGAAAGAGCCAAACTCTGTAGCAGTTGCCCCCACATCCAGTGGTAGCATGACTCTTCCTCCTCGTCAGCACTGTACCAATACATGCAACTACAGGTTGCAGCAGCAAAGGAAGGCTGCAAGTCCTCTGCCCCTGTTGCCTGTAATGATTTTTGAAGTGGTTTATCCCTCACCCTACCCTCCAGTCAGGCTGGTTTTGTGAGTCTCTTCAACTGGTGTGGGGATACAAGGTAGAGGGACTTGGAGCTCTCAATTTTCCTGTGAGTGTTATTATCTGCTCTGTAAGGCTCAGTGAAGTGACGTGAGCCCTGTTTTGTGCTCAGTCTGTGTTTGTTAGGCTTCTCCTCAACAAATGAGACCAAGAAAAGTAGTTTTTTGAGCTGGCTGCTCTTGTAGATGAGACTGAAAAGCACATGTCTATCAGGAAGAGGAGACCTCTGAAGCTAATAATACATTATGCCATACAGCATATAATACCATATATCCTCCTGTGCTACTACAGAAAGCTCTGAGAAGTTGATTTTCATCTCCAAGGGACTTACTTATGGCCTTGCAGTAGCTCCTAGATGCTTCCTTGTTTATCTTTGATGTTTTAAAAATGCTGGTTAGATCAAGCACTAATACAATGTGCTGTCTCTGCTTAATCCTTTCTGAAATGAACTTGTCAATGCAAAGCTGGCAGAGAAATCTGGGATTTAGTAAGAAAAAAAGAGAAGAATGGAATAGGCATTAAAAATGAGTGGCAATATTTAGAAGGGATTGCCTGACTTGTTCCCTTCTTTGCCAGTTTTAATGATCCAGAGTTACGTCCATTCCTGGTTTTTAACGCTCTTTCTCCACACTTCCTTATTTTTAGGGTTGGTCGACGGCCTGTACTGCTCTTCTCTGTCATATTCATTTTGATATTTGGACTGACTGTGGCACTCTCAGTGAATGTGACCATGTTCAGCACACTCAGGTTTTTCGAGGGATTTTGCCTGGCTGGAATAGTCCTCTCCCTGTACGCACTGCGTGAGTATTCCTTCATTGCCCCTACAAATATGTTTTTATCGAGTATGTGGTTTGCTGTTCTCTGGCTTCCTGCTTTTGTTCAAACAGATCAAACCAGAAACATATTGATTGCAAAAGCTTTAGCCCAAATTTTGGTAAGGAGGATTTTGCAGCTCTTTATGTTGCTACCAAGCAGTCTGTGAAGCTGTCTCAGAGCTCATTTTAAAAGTTTGGAGGTGGTTTGTGTTTGCCTGTTGTTTTTTTAAACCTAGAAGTTACCTGTGTCATAGCCATAATGTGTAATGGGAGTAGATTTCACCCTGCAATACTGAGCTCAGTGGGAGACTTATCACTTCGGCTGCCTCTAGCAGTTTGTACTCTGGCACTTTTTCAGAACTTCCTCTATTACTTGCAGAAATATCCTGTGTCCCTGTCTCAGGGTTGTAAAGTTACAGCAAAAACATGTTAGAAGACCCTGAAGTCCTTTTATGAACTCTTTTTATTTTTCGGTTGGGTATTTTTGGGGTTTTGTTTGGTTGTTGATGTTGTTGTCGTTTTTGTCTGATTCATAAGGGAGGAAAAAATCTCTGAGAGAAACTTGAGGGAAAGCATTAAGAAATACCTGCATGCTCCCATCTGGGGTGACTAGTAAACCTGTAGCCAGAACACTTGAAAACCCCCTCTGGAGGCCTTGCCTTTGGAGAGTGCATCCACCAGCCTAATTTGTGTTCCTTGGATATGTTCCAGACATCATCTTCTGCTTCCTTGGCTGTTTGTAATTAACAGGTAGCACCACACCAACCGAAGAAAACACAAAATTTCCTCCTCTTTATTATGGCTCTGGAAAAGTATTATCTAATTATATCCTGGAAGCTACTGTACAGATCTTCCTAAAATTTTATTTACTCGCTATTGTGGATGGTATCTAACCCATCAAGATTTAGCACAGTATCCTTACTTTGCACAGAGTATTTTGTAGTATTAAGTTCCACAGTTTTTGTTTTATTTTTGGGCTGTGCCAAGGGGAAGAGGCCTGACTGCAACAGACAAGAGTTTGCTCTGTATTGCCCTTCGTTGTTATACCTGATATGGCACCAAAGATACATAATTTTTTAATTCTCTTGCTTTTGCTCATGTAATGTTGAGTGAGAATTTTTCACCAAAGATGAAACTACCTCCGAAGACATTGCGCTTTTATTGGGAAGTAATTTAACCTGTGTGGTTCCTGTGGAAGGAGGCTTCAGCCATTACCAGTGTGATGTTCAGCTAGATAATAGGCTTGTCGGGATTTTTCACAGCCTGGTGCATCATGTTTGTTTTTCTCAGTTGATGGGGGGTTTTTAACTTTTAAGAGATTGCAACTGGTGATTTTCATGGGTAAATGCCAATTAAGTAGAAGTTTCATTATGGAACTTTTTATGATTGAGTGAAAGAGTGTGTGTGCTGCTGTAGACTGGACAATAGCTTGTCACCCCAGGCTTTCATTCAGAAAATGGTATATTCTGGTTGCTTCACACACTACTTGTTCCAGAGCAATGATTTGAGTCTGATATCTTATCCCCACCCTCTCTAAAATTCAGATGTTTGCTATAACCACTGCTGTCTGGATAGACAATGCCTAAACAGAGCTAGTAGGTGTTAGGAGAGATCCGTGTGAAATTAGCTGCAGGCTGAACCTCAGCACACTTCTGTGGAGGCGAGAAAATGTGAAAGATGCAGCACCTGTGCCTCTGATAAATCTTCTGACCTTCTGTCTCAAGAGATGAGGAGAGTCGGGTTTTGCTGTATTAAATACTTGAATTTAAACAAAAGTTGTCACCTTGGTATAGAGTACTCGCAGAGAAGTAACCCCTGAAGTGTCAAGACAATGGGAGTAGTAGGGTTTTCTGTTTGGTGGTGGTTTTGATTTTAGTCCTCATAATCTGTTAGGCTTCCTCTCAGTCTTTATTTACTATCTTTTCTGATTCAGAAAAGCGTGTGGAGTATTCTTATGATTCATAGCCCCTCTTCCCTTTCCCTAAATGGCCTTGATTTCTTCCCCTGGAGGTTTGTTGCCCCTGAATTCCCAGCTGGCTGCCCTGAACAGAGCAATGGAAAGTGGAAAGTTTGACCTGTTAGTTGCAGCCAATAGCCAAAGTTTCCAAAGCTACTGTGCAGAAGAAAACTGCATAGGCTTACATAGCCTGCAAAGGTAATTAGTCTGCCTCTGGGATCCTTTTACACCGTGTTGAGCTTGCTAGTTGTGCTTGGATTTATGGTCTGCCTGAGGGAAATTGTAAATAACAGCTCAGGATGCTTTGGGAATGGGAAGAGCACCAAAGTGCTGTCTTTAAAACACAGAGCTGCCAGGATGGAGTTGCCTTCACCATTCAAACCACACTCTTCTTCATAGCCTAGTGCTGTTTTCTGAGCTGTCTGCCCTAAGGTGCAGAGGGCTCCAGGGATGAGCCCTGTCTTCTGTGGGGGGACAGCACGGAGCTGCCTGTGCTCCTCTGCGGGCTTTCCTCAGTGCTGTGGGGAGCTCGCTTCTTGTGGCCTCCAAGTACAGCCTCTTGCCTGGAGCTGCTCAGGGCTTATCTGAAGGAACCACCTTGGGATGTTGATTCATTAAACTGAAAATTTTTCCTGCAGTTGCCGTAGTTTTGTTGGAAGAGGTGTTTCAGGTGAAATTTTTAGTGAAGCTTCAGGAAGAGACAGGCTTTGTGCAGGTGATGGTGCTTGCTGTGAGGGAGGGAAGCAGAGGAGAAATGAGCCCTGGACTTTTCCCTCCTGGCTGCTGTGGGTCCTTGCATCATCTAGGAGAATGAAAGGCAGCAAATCCTGTTCCACTGAGCAAACACATGCAGCTTTAAAAGGCTTTTCTTCCATGCTGATGTGGAACAGGAGGTGGCTCTACTGTCTCCTAGAAGTATTTTCCTGCCTGGAAACAGGTTTTCCTACCAATCTTCAAAGTGGGTTCCTGTGCTTCTGAGCAGTTAGCACATGTCTTGTATGGTGAGGGACCAACAAGAATACTCAGGAAGCTCTTCCCGAGAGGGTACAGTGGCTCCCAATATGCCACACTCAGCAGTAGTGTGATGCACAGTGCTGGAGCTGCCCGTTGTGGAATGCTGGGTGAGTCCGCTACTATCCTTGCTGAGCAGATTTCTGCAGTAATGGGCCACCTCTTGTGGGAGGAGGGTGCTGGGATCGGTGGTAAAATCTCCTGGAGAGAGAGATAGTGAAGGGATGCTAAGGAGCACTCTGGCCACGATGGTTGGAAGGGAATGTGTGGCCTGCCCTGCAGCTAAATGTAGAAGAGAGTGTAGACTGGGGGCTGGAGGAAGACAGGTTAAGAGAAGGCAGGGGAAAAGCTGTTTTGTTCTCGGAATGCCTTTTGTTTGGATTTGTTGCTGTGTGCACATCCAGAGAGGAAGGATGGGCATTCTGCACCTGCTAGCTCAGCACGGATGGATGCACGGTGCCACAGCCTGCTGCCCAGACAAAGGGCAGGTTTGAGTTTTACCCACTGGGGTGCAAAGCCCTAAGATGGACCTGAGAGGAATTCTCCTTTGGACAAGCTGAGGGAGCGGAAGAGGTGTGGGAGCCCTGAGCAGGGTCACGGCTGCCTGAGTAATGCCTCTGCTGGTGTCTGTGGATTTGCAGCAGGTGAGGCGTGCCAGTCTTACTGCAGATAGTTCTGCTTGCTGGTTGCTACTCACGTGGGACCAAGTACAGTCAGCAAACGTGGAAGTCATGGGAGAAAGCAAATCTGATTACTTTGAGGGTGGGGAGGGTGTTGCATCCGGGTCACTTTCATTTCACTGGGTCATTGCCTTGGCCCTGGCCACAGAGCAGACTTTTCCTGTGTGGTTGTGGAAAAGGGCAGATGCTGCAGCTGACTCAGCACAGCTCCCTTCCTTAGGGCTCGCTGCCATCAGCTGACACCACAGCTCCCATGGCTGAGGGCAGGAGTTCCCCCTTCACCCCCTCTCCTCTCACATGCTGCTGCTCAAGTCAGGCTGGTGCCAGCATCTGCCTGAGCCCTCTGCCAGGCAAGCTATCCACCTTCCCTCCGGAGACAACCAAGTGTGCTGTTATCAGTGGGATATGCTCTCTGATTTTGTCCCTGCTTCCTTTGGAAGATCTACCAGGCACAGTGTCTCTTGTGGTGCCTGAGCCTGGGGGATAGAGAGGGAGTGTGGGCTCACGCTGGGCAGGGCCAGTTAACGAATGAAGGGAGGGAAGCTTTCCCTTCCTGCTGTTCATGTCCTATGCTGTATCTGTTTCCCTGTCAGGATCTCTGCTTTTGTCACTTTCTGGAGCCGAAGCTAGGACTTGGATATTAATTAAACTATTTAAGGGGAAGGAGAGGAAAGGAAGAGATATTTTTCTGGCGAATGCTCCTCGAAGGTTTAAAGAGCTTCCCATTAAAGTGCTGTATGCTGTTGCTAATGGCTGTACCTGAGCTCAGGCAGCACAAGCCATGGTGTGGATTTGCACACAATTGCAGGCTGTTCAGCAGTTTCACGGGTGACTGAGCTACAGATTATGCTACAAAATTAGAAAGTCTAGACTTGAATGAACTGGTAAATAAGCCTGGAAATAGCTGTGCTGGAAAGAAGACGACATCTCAGGTTGGAGCAAGGAAGCAGGGGTGTCCCTCCGATGCACAGTAGCAGAATGAGTGGGCACGTTGCTTCTCTTTCACTGTTGGGAGAAAAAATGTAGAAATGCTGTTGAAAATCATGGGTTGTGTTTCAAAAGCCTGTGGAAGCTTGGCAAAGGCTTTCAGACCAGTTAGGGTGTCCAGCTGTGATGCATCTTTCTCATTTACAGCTAGGTCAGTCGAACCTGTTACTCCTGTAAATTACACAGGCAGGGATCTGAGAGGCTAAATGTGGCTTCTTAAGGTTTTATTTTTTTTAACATGCATCCTGGAAAGCTAGAGCAGTGTGCTAGAAAGTTTGCTGTTGACTGAAGAATGAGCAAGTGCCAAAATGGAGCACCTCTGAGTGTTGGGCTGTACTGATGTCAGATTTGTAAACTAATTTTGTTTCCAGTCAGGTGTTAATAGAAATGGTGAGATTTCTCTCTTTTTTTTCTTTTTTCTTCCCTCCTTTTTTTTTCAAAAGTGTATAGACTCTGAAATCCCAGAGCATTCCAAGTTTATAATTGATTTCATTCTCAGTTTTCCTCTCCTGACTCTTCAGTAGCAAGCATGGCCTTGGCAAGGGAGGTGAAGCACTGGAAACTGCAGGCTCTGAAGCTGTTCTGTGTAATCTGAACTGGCTCAAATAAATAACCCTGCAAAGCATTCCCAAATCGGAGGATGTGGAAAACATCTGATTCCTTTCCAGTGCATTGACATGTGAGTTAGCTCTGCAGTAACTTGCAGTTCTCTCCACTGACAGGTCTGTGATAAGATCAAGGTTGTTAAGCCACCTACCTTCTGTTTATGTAACCAGCCTTCCTTTGTCTGAGTCACTTGACGAAGATCTGGTAGGAGTGATCACAGAGGAATCCACTGAACAAAAAATCTTAACTGGCTCACCTTAAAGTGACCACTAATTGTTAAATGGTATGGAACCACTTTGTTTATAGAGCAGCCACAGGCTGTTCCGTCATTGAGCTGGGATGTGATTTTCTGGAAACAGCACTGCTACAATTTTGGACAGCTTTGTGGGAGTACTGTTAAAAGAAAATAATATGCAGTAGGAGCTCTCCAGCTGCTCAAAAAAAGTGCTGTGCATGCCTTTTATCAAGTGCCTGGGGGCTCAATTTATGCAAGAGTGGAAAAGGTTATTGGAATTACAGTACTCTCCGTATAAGTATAAATCTTCCTTGTTCCATTGCTTCCCTCACTACAGACAAATCACAACTCATATAGTCTGTTTGCCTCTTTCCTCAGTACTCCCACTGAATTTCCTTCCCTTTTCTGATAGTCAGAATGGGTATAGGCCCTTTGAGGGACACAGTGTCTGCCATTAGGGCATGGACTCTCATCCTTATTTTAACCCCCACATACCATCTTCTGGAGCAGAGGTGCCCTTGAAGCATTGCTAACATATTGCCCTTAATACTGGAAAAACTGTACCAGTGAAGGCAGACCATTTGAAATTAATTTATACCAAGTCTTCAAGTATGCCAAAGGAGAACAGAAGTAGGCTCTTCCTAAAGCTCCTTGGAAGGATAAAAGATGTTTGATGCAGATATTGCAGCAGAATATAATTTTAATCAATTTTTCCATTTCAGTTGCTGAAAATCTTGTGTGTTGTCAATGTGACAAAGAGCCTAAGGAATTAATTTTATTTGAGGTACTTTTTGTATGACTGGTCAATTGTGAATGCAATTAAGATGGAACACTGCAGTTGTTACACTTGTGATGATGACAATCAGATGAGATTAGAGTACACTTGCAATACCCCCAGCTCAGAACACAGCTTGCATTTTTACCATTTGAAGTGTCTGTCTTTTAATTGTTCCAGACAAGCTCCAACAGTCTGGGTATGCTTAGCCTGCAAAATCGTACCTTCTGTCTTACCTTCTTACTTGTAACTGTTCAGCACTGTAATTACAGTTTTAGGGACTTTTTTAATTGGTGGTTTTTTAATCTGAGCAATGTTAAATAGATTCATAAGTCTGTTGCCCAGCTAAAAGCTTGCTGCCACTGAAAGGAAATGAGAGGGGTTTTTCTCTTCCTCTTCCAAACTCCTTTTCGTTGTCTCAGCTGCTTGTACAACCGATGACTTTAGACCATAAGGGAGTGTTTAAAATGGATAGTTAAATCCAAAAAGTTGCCTTTCATTCGCAACTCTTTGACTCAGCTGAAGTGGTGTTATATCCTCACTGTAAGAATAAATTGTAAAGTGTCTGTTCCCTCTGCCGGTTTGTTGGTGTTTTTTCCCTCTTGCTGTAAGACAGCTGCTAAATGACTTTTTCTTGCTACATGGATCCAAGCTAGTGTTCTGTGTTGTGTAGGGTGGCTGGTAGCAAAAGCTTCCTGTAACACATGTGCACGGATCCATGCAGGCCATGTCCAAGTGACTTTGATTTTCCAAATCTTTCTGATTTTTCCTAGCAGGAAGCTAAATTTTTGTCAGAGAAAATCAGAGACAAGTTGTACATACAAAGCCCATTGTGCTGAAACTGTTGGCTTACTGAGATTTAGCTGTCCTGTTCCTTGTCTGTGTCCCGACACTTGGCAGCACTTGAAAACAGGATGGGCTAGTGTTGGAAATGAGATGAGCAGTGACATTCTCAGGAGCTGCACTTAAGACAGGCAGCAATCAGGGTTGGATTTGTTTTTTCCCTAGATGCTTCTTCCAGTGAGGGCACAGACAGACACACATACATTCTTTTGCATGTGTGTGTGCCAACTTTCTGCTGCAGAAGGAAGGACGCATAGGTTTATAAATCACCTAGGAATGAAGTGTTTTACTTCCCTTTCCTGCCTATCCCTACAGGTTAGCTTGTCAGGAAAACAAGCCAAATTATAGCAACAGGATGTGCATAGAGGAAAAGCCATGTGTATGTAGAAGGTGCATTTAGAAGTTATCTGTAGTGACTTTGAATGCTCAAGTTCAGCAACAAATGTCAGTGCACAAATTCACATAAATATTTATGTACCTTTCCAGAGGAACCATAATTAAACAAGGCTAGCCAAATTCCCATCCCCAGTCACGCAGACATGATTCCTATTTTCTCACTTACAAATAATATAACCCTGTGGGATTTTTGCTAGTTCAAGTTAATTAAATTTCACTCAAAGCATGAAATTTGCAGGCAGTGCTCATTGCAGTAATTCTGCAAGTGCGTATTATTTAGTCAGATACAATAAAAAGTTCACTTTTAATTCTTCATTTTATTTGTTGACAGTGTATAGAATTTAATCATACACACTGTACCAGTGCTCATATCACTCATTTTTCTGTTTTTTTTAAAGAAAACTCCTTGATGTTGTGTTGTGAATGAATTTGTTCGTAAGTTATATGCTGCAGTTACTGATGGACCTAAAAGTATGAGCTATTTTTTGTCTTTTGAGAACATCTGGTCCCTTCTAAAATGACTTGTACAGACACTTACGTAGTTTTGAGAGATAAGTTGAGACCTAAGTGCTTGCTAATATCTTGAAAACTTGTTTGTTCACATTCTTTGAATTCTGGTTATGGTATGAATTGTGAGAGAAGAAATCAGTTTACTGAAGTCTGACGAATGATGTGCAAATCTTTGCAAGCACTACTTCAATTTTGGATATATAAGCCATGTGTCTGCTTTAGTCACCTATACATCCAGTAAGGGATCTTTCAAGTGTTCTTTCAACAATTCTTGAATTTAGGCCTGGTAAAAAACCCCAATAGTATTCTAGAGAAAAAGGGTGTTTGAAGAAGGTTCAGTGCCTTGGAAATATAGCTGTCCCTTAACGAAGTGCCTGTGCTGAACTGTCGAAGAAAGCGTGGCCCAGTACTTCCATCAGAAATTCTGTATCCATGTTCTTGCACCTCTCTGGGTGATGTCCTCATCTCCTGGATGTCCCAGCATTTCCCTCTAACTGGCTTGTGCTTGGAGGAATTCTTGGCAGGCTAGCAATTCTTGTGGCTTCTCCTTCCAGCTTTCTGCCCTATTCCCATGGCAGAGACCACCCTCTTGTACAGCAATGCCTGGGCCTCCTCCCTTGCAGTCAGGCATTTAAGTGCAAACACATCTCCATCAGTGGCTTAGCTCACATAATCAGTGTGCTCAGTTATGACATACATGTCATTCTGCAGTTGTTTATTCTCTGAGGAGAATAATCTCTGGCAGAAGCAGCGGGGCAGCGCAGTGTTTGCGCATGCCTCGGCTGGACAAGGACCTGCGACGTGCCGCGGTGCAGCGGAGGAGGGCAAGCTCTGCTGGAGCACTGTGCACTGTAACTGTGATTTTGGTAAAAATGCAAACTGGAGAACTGGTGTGCCCCGGTACTTAGACATAGGTAGGTTACCTTTATGTTAGTGTTATGCAGACACTTGAGATTAATTCCCTGGAGAAATGAGGAGGGCATTTTCTCTATGAAGCGCTGAGTTCAACGACTATTTAAGCACCAGGTTTGTTGTCCAAAATAAATAAATAAATGGATCCCTAGAGTTTTCTGCTTGATGTGAAACTGCTGTCCAGGAGGAACAAAGTGTCAGCCTGTCAGCTCTTCAGGGACTTTTTCCAGTTCCGCTGTTGCTTCCACTCAGATTTCAATCCTGTACTTGTAGGCACTGTAGCTGGCTCCTGGATATGGAGCACTCAATTAACAGAGTCAGAAGACAGAAAAATAACCAAAAAAGCATGGAATCAATAGTGTGGTGAGGCAAAAGGCAGTATAAGGGAAGAATTTCTGTAATTACTATTATTTTAGCAAACAAAAATGGATTGAAGGCAGGAAGGAAAAATAAGAGCAACTTAAAGATTGTGTAATGCTGGAAGCAGCTTATGTGGTGAAATTGCAACCAGTGTTCCTGATAGCATCCCATTTTTGTTTCATTTATAGCTTTGACTTTGAAATGTTTGGTTGGGGTTTTTTTTGCCTAGAACTTGACTGACTTGTTTTTCAATGGAGAAAGCCAAATCTGTCTTTCTAGGAAGCTTGAGGAAAATTAATTAAAGAGCTTTTGAATTCTAGATCCATTAAAAATGACTCTACTTTGAAAGTTAAATAAATAAATAAAACTGTCAGTGTTTGTCATCTGTTGAAAAAAGATTGTTTCTTTTGTATCTGTACAACAGAGAAACCCAATTAGTGCACTCCAATGTTTTGGAATTTGGGTAGGAGAAGCTTTGATTATATCAACCTGATACATGACTGTACTCGTGAGTCTTTTCATGCATCATGTGTGAGTTTAGAATTGTGAATCAGCCTGAAGTGTTGTCTCATTCTGGTTTTTTTTTCTTTAATGTCTGCACTAACTCTGGAAGAAAATACGCAAAATCCAATCTGCATCTTGCAAACTTTTAACCTGATGAATTTGACTTTTTCAGGAGATAGACCTCATCCTTTTTGACTGAGTGTTGTATTTCAATAAAAAAGCATTCATGCAGGCTCCTTTCCTCCCTTCCTAACATTTCATTTAATGGTGGTCTTTCCCCAAGAATAAGTGTTTCATGTGGGTCTAGGGTTAGTGACATGTGTCAAAGCAGAGAAAAAAGAATAGCCAGTGCATGACCCAAAGAGGGAAAATAAAAAAAACGGAATATACGGTATGTACCACAGCTGACTTTTCTCTCATGCTGTGATAAAAGACAATGTGACAGATATTTTTCTAAAATAAGAAATCTGCTCCTATCCAAAGAAGAATAATAGCAGCAATTAAAGATTTTGTGTCCTAGTTGTTTTGGAAACAAAAAGATGACCAGAAAAAGCTGGCAGCATGTCGTGTTAGCGTGAGTGGCTGTGAGTAGCACTGCTGCCTCAGTGCTGTCCTTTGCTGGGATCCTGGCTGGGAGGTTTTTGTACCTGGTGGGACTTGCACTGAACACACCAGTGCTTTTTCCTGCCAGGACAGCTTTGGGTTTGACTTCTGACTAGGATACATTTATTTACCCATAATCTCTGTCCCTCCTTCAGGCCACAGAAGCATGTCCTGCTTGCCCAGTGCCACTCAGCTGCCAGCCAACAGCTGCAATGTGTCTCTGCCCATGGCAGTGCTGTGCAGGTGGAATACCTCACTGGAGCAAGCTTCTGGGAGAAATAACACACCTGCCTGTCCAGGCAGGACAAGGCCTTTTATTTATGTGTCTGATCCTTTCATCCCTGATTCTGGGAGTAGTTAAAATCTCACAATGACTGCAGGAGGAACTGTCTGGAGCTTTTGCCCTGCAGGAAAATCTGACAGCAGCTCAGGGACAGCCTAAGCTGACCTGGCTCTGCCTGTTCTGGGTATGTCCATTGTGCCCTGGCTGGTGCTCCCACCCACTGCTGGCCCTACAATGAACTGATTCAGCAGTGCAAACAAGCATAAAACTGTTGATTTTGTTGTTTTGTTTGCTCTTAAGTCAGTTTTCCCCTGGTCTTTCCCCTCACAAAAACTCACTGCAGGGCTGAGTAAGCATGTACAGACAAAGGTGGAGAGAAGGAGCAGGTGCCTGGGGAGTCAAGGAGAGAGGAGGGACTGCAAGGGCCATGATATAAATTTGCCTTGCCATAATGCCCTGCTGTAGAAGCAGTTTAAGAGCCCTTGTGGCTTGCTTGTAGTGCAAATGAATCAATTCTTGCAAGCTTACTGCAGCAACCTCGGGTCAGGTAATTCGCTTGGTGTAAACAGATTAGGCTGTTGCAAGTCGCCATGAAGCTTGACTTTATTCAGTGTGGGTCATTCTTGAATGTGGGATTTAAAACTTACTTCTTGCAGGCTTTTTAAAGATTAGACAGTGTTTAATTGCATCTTGGCAGAGATAGCAGCTCTAATACATTGAGAAACATATGTCTTGGACAGGTGGCTACTTCCTTCCAGGATAGCTGTCTTTGAAGTAGTCGCAGATGGAAGTCCTTCCACCTTTTCTAGGCACTGAATAAATTCAAGAAGAGCAGATAAACTGGCAGCAGAGAAAAGCAATTATTAAAAATAATTTACAGAGATCTGTATGGCTTCAACTTTATTTGTTTAAGCTTTCAGAGTGAGAAGCCTGGCTTTGGATTTATTGAAAACTTCTGAAGCTCAGTTGAAGAACCAAACATGATCAGGTCCTGGTTATGAGATTTCCACTTTTCTGGATGGCTTTTCTTAGCAACATCCAAATTGGTAAATAAATAAAACCCTTCAGTCTGCTGATGACAACAAAAAATCTGTGATTCAGACCAAAACATCTTAATTGTGAACTTGGCAGTTCCACCCTTGAAAAGCAGAAATGCAGACCATCAATCTGATATTTCAGTACTGGAAAGAGTTGCTTTGAAAAGGTTATTTTGTTACTGTCCCATCAGTTTTACTCAGTTAATTTTACCCTTCAATGAGACTAAATTGTATTTTTTAGCTTTGGGATAAGAAAAGATTAGGTCTTGAAGTGAGGGGCAGAGATGATGTTTATGTCTAGGATAAAGATGCTGAAAGATGTTCTCTGTGCTGAATTGTCTGACGAGCTCCTATAACCTCGGTCTTTTACTCAGAACATTTGCAAAGCCTTTGGGATTGTCACAGTGCAAGGGTTTTTTTGTTTTTTTCTGGTTGGTTGGGTTTTGTGGTTTGGGGGTTTTGTTGTTTTCTTTTGTTTGTTTTTAATTTATTATTTCTGCTTTCTGAATTAATTTTTGATTGCTAATTAGGTGGCTGCCTGGGAATGTCTGACTACAGCATGTCCGCTTCTATTTTAAAATGTACTGTGTAAGATAGGAAATACAAAAGGAAGTTTCTGGATTTATATGTTTAGGCTTCAGCTGTGTCTCCTGTTTGTTTTGTTATAAATGGCAGTACTGAAAAGAGTGAGTTTCACTTTCTCAACACTGGAATGAAATAGTGCTTATTCTTTGGAGAAGACATCTATGAGAAAGGTACACTGCAACACTTGTTATAATATATTAGGAGTGTTCACTAAGATTTATGTGAAAACAGGTTTTTCCTGATGATTCTGAATTGGAATCCTGGTCTGCAAAATGTTATGCACAATTCTAATTTCAAATAGAATTGTAGTGACTTAAACTAAAGCTACTACTGCAAGAAGGCTAAATGCCAAAGCAAACAATCTTTAAGTGGATCTTTTTTTCATACTGCCTGCTAGTTACACGTGTACAATGTGTAATTGGCATGAAATGATACTTTTGATATGTAAACCTTGAGACAATTTCAGGACAGGCATTCAGTGTAAAATTCATTAGGTTTAGTTTCACTTAACTGTAAATGTAAAATTACTACACATTTGAGGAACCTAAACATACAAATTGTTGGAACTTTCATTTCCTGCTTGCTCCACAAACTGGTGAATAAGGACAGGAATAGGATGTGGGTGGCAAAGCCATTCCATGTTGTCTGTACCTGGAGAGTTGGCCACAGCAAGGGTACCTCTGAAACCTTCTAATCCTGCCCCAGTGCAGGTACCTGTCGAGAGGGGTGCTGTCAGTGTGGTGTGGGGCTGGGGGCCAGCAGAGCTGCTGCCTATGTGGCCATTTGCCCATTCCTCAGAGTACTGCTGTTCCCCTGAAGGTCTTTAAGGAAAAGTCTTACTGCATGGGAACTGCGCTGCAACAGTGATCCTACCAAGACACTGATGTTCAGTAATTATTGGAAATAGTGTTCCTGTCAATGTGGTCACCGCATAGGAGAACTGTGTTTGCATTCCTGTAACTGCTCCTCAACTCCCAAGGTGAACCCTGGGGGAATCGCAGCAGCTTCTAATGCAGGAAGGAGCAGCCCTGCTCACCTGCATCCCTCTGTGCATCTGCTTCCTCTCTACTGACTTTATTGAGACACATAATCCAGCCAAGAAATTGACAAAAACTCACTTTGCTGAGCCAATTTTCTACTCTTGTTGAAACATCCATTTAGGGAGCAAACAGATGCAAATGTTGGAGGTAAACATCAGGGAAGGTGAGGATTTTGTGAGGGGGTGACAGACTGCATCCTGACCAGAGTTATCCCCTGAAGCTAAATCTGAAAACCGAGCAAAAGTGTGGCAATACATTATAGCTCTCAGAAAACACTGCCAGTGTCAGAATTTTCTGCCACATGTTGCCACCTCCTGAATTTTGCCAGTTTGGCTGGTTTTGTAACTGTACTCAACATCAACTGCACAAGGTGATGTGGCTTAAACAAAATAAATCAACAGTACTTCTTGAAATATTACTCCCACCACTGCCAGTTCCTCTGCTGTGTTTTTTGGCAGATCTACCCTAGGATTATTGTGTGTTTGCAACAGCAGTGGAATTGGTGCAGATAAGGGAACCATAACCAGTAACGTGTTCTTCCTTTCTCATACCGCAATGTCTCTGTTCATTCAGGATGAACTATACTTAGATGAGTTTCTTGTGTACTGCAGAGTACACTTCAGGTGGAGCACAATCAAAAGGGAAAAAATCAGAGCATCATTCTGTGAGGAAAATTGAATTCTTGAAGTGTAAAATTTTCTAATGGCATCACACAACCTTGTCTGACATGGCTACAGTCTTTGGACCCGACTAAAGGAGGTTAAAGAAATGATGGGTGAAGAATGGTGCATGTATGGATTCCAGCTGAGCTGGCCACCCTCCCATGGAAAGCGGGGAGAGGAAGAGACTCACACTCAACTGTTTATAGTGACAAGGTGTGGTCTTTCTTCATTTGGAATTCTGGAATACTAGCAGCAGACCTAGCAAAGATAGATGAGTGAATGAATGGCAGCAAACTGGTCAAAGGCACATGAATCACTAAAAGGAAAGTATGGCATATGGGGGGATATGTTTTAGAGGAGGGGAAGATTGCCTAAAAATAACTATATGGAAATAAATATATATGCACGCGTGTGTATACATGCATATATACACATATTTCTTCTTTGAGAACTATACTGTATTGTGATAGAAAATTACTACAGAAAATATTTGGCCTCTCTGGCGTTTCCCTGTGCCGGAGAAACCAGGGATGTTTTGTTCTGGGTCACATTTAATGTCTGTGGTCTCTGGAGATAATGCATTACTTTCAAATGTGATAATGTTTTACTTTCAAATGCTACATGTGTTTCATTCCTCATGTCTGGATTCCCGGATCACGCTTTCATTGCAGATTCTTTCCTTGCTAAACTAGTCTGTTGTATCATGGGAATCCTTAAGCAACAAGGACAGATGAGGTGAAAGCAGATGTCAAAATATTAAAATTTCTCAAGGGATAGAAACTCCCCATCCCACGCAGACAGCATGCATAATCTATTGTTGGCATAGTCTCCCATGCAATTCCTTCATATCTCTTCCTCTTCATCAAGTTCTTAGTGACCAGAGAGGCTTTCATAAAACACTGTAACCCAGAATGGCCTGAAACTGGCACATGCTGTGACTCCGGGGATGTCCTGTATAGGGCTGAGTTGGGCTCCATCCTTGTGGGTCCCTTCCCGCCCACCATATCGAGTGATTTGGTGATACTTGTGTTCAGTATGGATGTTTGGTGGGAGAGACAGTTGCTCCTCAAATCTGCAGATATTACTCCTGGTGTCCAGCACACTGCTGGAATTTACTGAAACAAATTCCCAAGTGCTGGCATGTGCAGTTTTCTTCATTTCTATTGTATCCTTTCTGGGCAGCTGGGAGCATTTAGTCTTTTTACATACCTTATCCCACAGATAAGGAAGATAGTGTGGTGAGAAAGCACAGTGCAAGCTTAGTTATTCATGCGATGATAAAATTGATGTGAGATCAGGCAGTCAATTGACAAGCAGATAACACAGGCTTTTTAATTCTGGAATGCTTGAGTGCTTGGTTCCTTGTGTAATGTCAATGCGTTGCATGTGACATGAGAGGAGGCTTTTGTGTATGTACATGGTCTCTTAGGCTTGTCTCGAGTGACGGAAATTCCTTACGGTGGCACCAAGCAGCTTCGCTGTGAGCCTGGAGCCTGGGATATTAACGCCTTGGCAAACCGACCGATGTCATTTGCATCGCCTCAAGCACCCTGGCCGCTGCTCGTGGAGCTGTGGTGAGGGACACAGAGGGAGATAGCCACGCCTTTGGGAATGCCTGCTTTCCATATAACTGCAAAATACGGGCTGGCAACCCAAAATTCCGTGTAAAGCCTGCTCTGTGTAGTGCCTGGCCAGTGGGTACACAGACGTGTGACACAGCAATGTTTCCTTGTATGATAGCCACAGACTAATGGAATGTGGCTGGAAAGCATAGGGAGTGTGTGGGTGGCTAGTGGAGGTGGTGTTTTGACCACTGGTCCAGTCTGTGATCTGTCTTATGCTTTCCTGAAGTAGCATAAATTTTTGTTTTCTGGTTTATTATGTTAGC
Organism: Ifrita kowaldi; assembly: GCA_013398055.1. Taxonomy (NCBI): domain Eukaryota; kingdom Metazoa; phylum Chordata; class Aves; order Passeriformes; family Cinclosomatidae; genus Ifrita; species Ifrita kowaldi. Next base: position 92,108 of record VZRS01002741.1, on the reverse strand, counting down.
AAAGGATCACATAAATTGTGCATGTGTGGATGTTCTGTCATAAAATCATAGTAAAAAAACACAACAGCAAAATCAAAAGTCCTGGGCTCTGTTAATGCGGTTTTCAAATTCCCGAGCTGGAATGTAAAATTGAATTTTTTCTTAGCTTAGGAAAGATTTCTTGTTTAAAAAAGAAGAGGAAAAAAAGGTGAAGTCCCAAACGGTGCTGTTGCTTTTAAGTGTTGGTATGGAAAAAGATTATGTGATGCTCTGCAGTCAGCAAATCCCTTTTGATCTGGTTTGAATGCTCCTCACCTGACCAAAATCACATAATATATGCGTGTGTCTGCATTGCTATGGATCCTAATTTCCGGGCAGTGCCACTTAATGGCTTTTGCTTGTTTGGAGACAAGCCTGGGCTGACTTTCCCAGCCGTGCCAGCGTGATCTGTCCCTGAAACGTCCTCCACCCCAGCAGTCACCGCTTCTCCCCAGAGCCCCGTGCCGCTGGCGCTAGCATTGCTCACCGCACTTGGTTTCTTCCTTCACGCAGCTCCTTAATGAAACACCTGATGAGTCAGTGTTAACTAATCTCACTTGGGTGTATGGCTGTCACCTCCCTGGAGAAGCTCTGGCTGTGTCTTGAGAATGCCGTGAACCAAAGAGAGATGGTTTGCACTCAGCTGCAGCTTCTTTCTCCACAAAATTTTAGAATTCGGTACCTGTAGGGATAGCAAATTGGAAGTGAAACTGGCACAAGCAGAAGGAAATGTATGTGTTTCTTGCTCCCTCAGGCAGCACTTTTGCGTAAGAGGGACACTTTGGAGATGCATATTGAAATTGATTTCATCTTTCTGCCCCATTAAACAAGCAATTGGTTTTCAACAGCAGCTCACAGATGAATCTGAGTCAAAGCAGGATGATTAACTGGAGGACAGCCAGCTTGGCCATTGTTTGTCCTCTCCTGTTTAATACTCAGTGTGTAGTGATACACACATCAGAGACTTCAAACTCCTCCCTTCAAGAGACAATATAGTAAATTAATCTGTTGAGAAATTGCTGAGATTCCAGCCTCCCTACCAACTTTTTCATTTTACCATGTTAAATACTGCTAGCTGGGGTTGCTCAACTCAATGACTCACAGCCAAACACTGTAAAACATTATTTTTGCTTTTTTGCATTTCCTATCTATAAATAGGTGGTTTGGAGTTCAGTTGGGTTGAATACACTGAGATGATACTTAATTCCTGACGGTTCATAACAACTATTCTTCATTCAAACACAGAATACACTCTGCTTTTACCCAAAAAACCATGTGATTTTTGCGTGTACATATCAGGAACCCCAAAACTACAATGTCCTGAGGGCACATGTGCCCGTCCCTGTTCTGAATATCTGAGTTTCAGGTATTCTAGTGACTAACCTGACTTTAAAAAGGCAAGGATTTTAAGGAGTGTCTCTTCAAACTCCAACAGGTCTAATCTCGGATGTCCCAGTATTTGCCATCCAAATTATTTTAAAGGAAAAATACATGTACTTAAAAGCCTTGAATCATTGTCATGATCCCTCTTTTGGTTTTTTGGTCAGGGAAGCAAACATATTCTATTTTTATGGGGGCTGACAGGAGAGAAGGTAGAAAGATAGAGGAAAATGCTACTGCTGTGTACATTGTGCCTCTCAGCCAATTTAGACTACCATTTTCATCAATTTCCCTTTGCAAGAACAAATTAGAAAATATAACTATTGCTATCTACAGGGAAGGGGGAGTGAATCTATAAATTGAAGTTCAAGGTTATTGGAGCTCTTATCTGTCTATAATATGTCTCTGAGCTGCTGAATATTTTTATTGCTGCTGGTTTAATAATTAATCTACCCTTTGGAAGCTGCAGGCTTTTTGCCTAGGATTAATGCACTCTTAACATCCCCATGTCTACTACCTTGTCCTGAAAGCTAAGTGGTACCACAAGAATCTGCTGCAGGGGGCTTATTCGATCTTTGATCCTGTGTTTGTATGTCTTCCTAGAAAGCATTTTTAATCCCTCTCTGCTGCCAGGTTCAGACATAAAATCTCCAGTGCTGTTCTGCAAATCTCTTCTACATTAGCTTGGAGGCCTGGTCCATTAGCAAGTAGCAATGGTAAATGACAGGTTTCTCTGCGCTAGGCTATGAAAGAAGGCATGTGCATGACTGAAAGGGCTGTTGCAGGCCTGCCTCTAGCCAGGAGTAGGGAAACGTGTGCCTTTAAAACACAAGTCTTGCTGCCCATAGGATAAACTCCTTCCCCCATGTCAGTGGCTGAGTCTGTTCAGGGCCTTTCTGTGCTTTCTTGGGAGAGACCTTGCTTGGTGAGATGTTACTCAAATCTGTCAGCAGGCACAGCAGTTTTTTGGTGCATGTGCACTTTGTGGTTTTCCTGTCCTGTCTTGTTGGTGTAGAAAAGTGCTGAATTAGTACATAATGTCTGCCACAGTGAAAGTGGGGTGAAGCAGGATGCTCAGCTGCTTGTGAAGATCCCATTAGGTTTCCTGATGGTGTTCCCTGAAATGAGGAGCCCTTGCTTTGGTCGGGTGGGAGAATCCATACTGTGTGCCATGCTCTGCCCTGTTCACCCTTCTGATTCCCGTTAAGTGTGAGTGATGCCTGCCGTGGACTGCATGTTGTGCATGCTCTGATGTGCAATTCATGAGGAAAAATCTCCCATCTGTATGTTGAGCATCATGCTAGGCAAGATGGGATGAAGGAAAATGTCTTATCCTTTAAGGCATGTTTGGTGTATTTCTGATCCCTGTGATAAAGGCGAGAAGGGAACTGAGGCTGGGATGTGGGATAACAGAAGTGTGGAGAGTGGCAGAGGCAACACACTTGTCTCAAGGTAGCTTTTGTGGTTTTAAGAAAGAAGTGTCTTGCTGAAGGCAATTACTTTGGGACAGCCAGTTGTGCAAGCCCTCCTAACTATGAATGGAGGGATACTTCTGTGGGAGAGTGGATGAAGCAGAAGGAATGAAAATAGGAGCTGCTGAAGCTGCATCTGTGCACTGGGGAGAGAGAAGGACAAGGAAACTTAGGGTAGAAACAAGTAATAACAGGATTCTGACTCAATCATGTATTTCTGAAACACAAGGACTGGGAAGAGAGGTGAAAAGGTGGAGTCCTGATTTCTAACAAGATTTGTTTCCAGCTAGTACATGGAGTGACTTGGTGGCCAATATAAGCCTTTTGAATCAATCCCTTCCCTATTGTGTTTGCACTTGAGTTTTTCATATACGCAGAGCTTGAATTCTGAAGGTCTCTTTAGCACCTCCAATTGCATCTGAACAGTCATCCTTGATGGGTGGTGGTTTTTTTTCCTATTTGTAGCAGCAGCCCATGCAGTTAAAAGCATGTGATGTTTACCTTTATGGCTGAAGCCGTGTTTTTAACCCAGGTTTCCAGAGGCAAAAGGTTATGTTTTTCTGCCTCATTGAACTGTTTTTAATTCAGTTAGGGCATTCTTGAGTCTCCAAACGACGTGGTACAGGTTGTCTAGAAGTAATAGAACAGCGTGGTTGTACCGCCCAGCCTGGCCAGTGGGTGATTTTTCATTTAAACCAGGCCTGTGCTGCTTTGTTCCCTGTGGTGCTGCTGTAACTGCACACACAATGAGCACTGGCTACAGCTGGTGGCTGGGAGAAGCACTGGTAAGATTTTTCAGTGTGGAGTGCTTCTTTCTTCGTTTCTGTCAGACTGCAGCAGAATATCCACCGCTAATGCAGGGGTGCCCCATCAGAACAAAGTCATCACCATTCCTGTGGGAACCATAGAAATACAATGTTCTTAATTTTATTTTAACTGGGGTTGAACACGCAAATTTCTAGGTTTGCAGTGTTACACAATTTAGCTTGGTTTGTTACTGTAGCAGTGACATTTTAAGTCATGAGAAATACTGGTTTTGTGTTGAAAAGCCATATGGATTTTGCATTATAAACAGTGATCACTAATTTTATTCTCTGAAATTTAGCTTTCTGTAAGGAATAGTTATAAAAAATCAGACCAAAGCTCTAATAGCTCACAGTTTAGTTGTGTTGGTGATGTGAAAAACCAAGTTGGTTAGCACAGGCTAGAATACTCTTCCTTCCAGGAGCTGGAGAAGATGACTTGGTGCTGGGATTAGACACAGGTTCTCTTAGGGAACCAGTGCTACATACAGCACCCATGGATTCACAAGAGGTTTGTTTTGAGACAACACACTATTTTTTTATAGTGCCCTGGCTTTAGCCCATTTGTGTTATAGGGGTAATAAGGTGTCTCTCCTTGCTTGCCTTCGCATTAGTCTTGATCCATTCTCCCTGGCTACTTCACATGCACCATACAACTTCCTATTGTCTGTAATTACCATTTGAGCTGTTCTCAGTTTATAGCTATTTATTTATCTTGGAAACTGGCCAGTGTTTTCCATGGGATTACTTCTCTTTATTATAGTTGTTATAGTCATGATGGTTTAGGCAAAGCAATGCAATGGTTGGGTTTGGGGCAGCAAAGGCTAATTCAGGTCTCAAAAACCTTGGTTTGCAGCCCAGAAGTGCACACTGCCCCATCCATGGGAGATAGTAAGTGCTATCTCTTGCACGTATGCAACTAATGTTTTGTCTTCCTTGAAAATGGGAGGGTTTTACTTGCAGAGATCAATGCTGGTTTGTGATTAGGGAGCATCCTGTAGGAGATGATCATATTAATTTTTGGTTAACTGACAGCAGAACAGAGTAAAGCAAGCTTTTGCCTGGTGAAAGGGCAAAGCTAGCACAGAAGGATTACCTTCAGTGGTCTGGAAATGCCTAATTTATGGGCATGGGACAACTTTTGTCAGTAAGAGTGTGGGCAGATCTAATTAAGCAGTTCTCCCTGGACAATGTTTCTCAGTTCACTGCAGTGGCTGTTTCGATCAGGTTTCTCACTTGTACCGAAACTGTCCTAGAGTGCCATGACTGCACGTGTCAAACTTTGTCCCTAGGCAATGGTTTTGTTTATTTGAAGCCAAAGTAGTCCAAGAAACCAAGTTAACTTAGTGTGGGTTTCACCCATGAGGTTTCTGCTGCTTATTTTTTTTTCCCCATAAGAAAAGCTGGTGAAGTATAGAAAGAAGTCTCCGTGACCTCATAATTGAATAAAATGAGACTGCTAATTGTGTCTGGGAGGATTGTTAGATTGTCATCAATATTTCTTGTTGCATTTAAGCCCACAGACTTTCTTTTTTAAGAAGAGAAGAATTCAGGGTGGATGTCACTGCAGTCTATAGACTTTACTCCTTGCTTTCTTTTTTTGTGTGTTTCCGCACAGATTTATTTGGGAAGGTTAATTGCTGGGTGAAACTATCTGCCTTGACAATCAATGCTTCTGGGCAAACCAAGGGTTGTAATTTTATTATCCCACAAATGAGACTTGAAAGTTATGCCTTATCTTTGCTTCCCTTGCCCTCTGGACAGAGGCAGGAAGAGATGCTGCCCTTTGGGTGGTGCCTGCTTGTTCCCTGCCCCCGGAGGAGCGGGAGGTATCCTACCAGGAGCACCACAGAGCCGGTGGGACCACAGAGGCCCTCCTTCCTCTGTTACAGCTTTTCAGCAATCCTGTTCAAAAATGCAGAGAGAGGAGGAAAGTGCTGTGCTTTGTGGGTATTTCACTCTAACCGAGCTGGGGGGAGGAGGAGGAGGTAGCTCGATGCAGGTTGCCTGTTGTTCACCCTCATCTGGCTGCGTTCCTCTGCTTTCCTACCCCCTCATGCCTCTCCCTAACTTCCTGGCAGTCATATTCCATGGCATGCTCTTTTCACCCCATTTCAGGGCATGCAGTAGTAGCACAAGAGAGCCTTTGTTTAGCTGGAGTGCTGTATCTGAATGCTGTGAAAAGCATTATGGCAGCTGCCTATGTTTGAGACTGTGCTTGGGGATGTCTCAGAGGGGATCTGTGTGGCCAGCACCCTCTGAGCTGAGCAGCAGAGCTGTAGGGAGGCTTTAGGGGTACAGGAGGAATGCTGTGATGTGAACTGTATAGAAACACAGTGGCTGTCAGTGCCATGGAAATGTTTCTGCAGAGCAGCTTCTGTGTGTTGATGTCGCAGCGAAGTGAGTCTAAGGATATCCACGAAAAGGAAAAAAACCTCTTTGACATCTGACCTGTGGTACAGAGGCCAGGTAGAGCCGTGGTGGCAGCTGCATCATCCACTTGCAGAAGGAATACCAGTTCATGGGGAAATTCTCAGATCTAAGAGCAAGGTGTTTTCCTTCACTGCTCAGCTCCTTGGCCGTGCTGTGCCCCTCAGCCAGCCCATGTCTGCATCATTGTGGCTCAGCATTCAGTGCCAAAAGCTGTTGAGAAGAGCTGTCCTGGGGAGGCCACTGGCACTACAAGAAGCCCTATTTTGAGTCAGCGCGTTGATGCTGTGTTGCAAGTGCATCTTGTTCAAAGGCTGTACTAATTATAAATTGGTCTTGGGAGATGAGGATAAAAATATCTTTAGTCAGCCTGTCTCTGTAAACAACCTGTGATGCTATTTGGAAATGTGGTATAGTTTTCATGTTGCAGGGAATGTGTGTGAAGGACTTCAGCAGCCACAGTGCAGAGCTTCCTTGTGGTCAGGCTGACAAATAAAGCAGGGAAGGATTTTTTTTGCATGCTAGAGATGGCAAAGTGGATATTCATGACATTCTTTTCCATGCAGTTAGGGGAGAAATTTGAGTCTACCTCAAGATTATAGGAGGAAGGGTGTTTATTATACCAAGCGAATGCTGTAATAGTACCTTCTTTTTTTTAAATAAAAACATGCCCTTGAAACACCTTCTCCGTCCTGGCCATATGAATTTGGGTGGAATCTCTCCTGTACATTGCAGGAGAGGATTTGTTTCTGTGGTGCAAGATACTGGCTGGTTCACTGCTAAATCAAATGCTGATGTGTACTGTCATCTGCAAGGTAAGGTTCCCTACTGGGAAGGGGGTGCCAGCAGCAAGAGGAAGAGCCGGGTGCCAGCTGCCAGCGACAGACACGCAGGGAGCACCCATGAGCAGGAATGATGCTGGGTGTCCATAACAGGACCTGTCTGCACAGCTGGAAGCTGCTGCAAAGTGGCGGCGAGAGGAAACCCCGCAGCCTCCTTTGGCTGTCTCAGGGCTGATCCTGACAGATCTGACACTTGGCTCCTAGTGGTGCTGAGTCGCCTGGGGACACCCCCGACCGTGTTTCATGCAAACCTTCCAATGCATGCTGGGTGCTTGGGGAGATGAATTATGCCAGCATGCTTTTCAGGGAGGTAAAAGCACTTTGCCTTTCCTTTGTTCTTCAGCTCCAGTATGACCTAAACCAGGGTGGTGCAATGTTTACAGTTTCCTTAGAGTAATGCATCTTGCTGTAGGCCCTGGGCTGCCCTCTGTTCTGCATTCTGCTTCTTATGAAACCGTTTTATATACGGGGAGAGGAGGGAGGAGCAGATACAACCCCTTTGGGGTGTCTTGCAGTTCAATACTTTGGAACCACATTGACAGTCTTGAGGAAAAAATGCCTGAATGTGAAAGGGCTTGCCATTGGAGCTAAATTATTCATCAGAATATTAAAAGAAGGGTGTGCAAAGATGTAAACTGAGCACACCCCAATGCAGGCTGTAACGAACTAAAATTATAGTTGTGGCCTTGGGAAAAGACCACACTCTCAATTAGCTCAGTGCTGGCAGCTGCCTGAGTGCATACAGCATCTTCTGCATAAGAATGATGCCAGGCATTCTTCAACTTTGTACTCATTTTTTAGTAGCTTATAAAATAGGATTTAATCTGTATTAGCAGTAGATAACAGCACTGCCAGTTAATAGGGTTCTGTAAGTCTGGAACCTCTTTGCTCCTGTTGTCTTATACTCCCTCAGGTTTTCTCATTTGTTTTTCTCCTTGCTGTTTATCCTGTGTGTATATCAGGCTTTCCTGAGATGTCAGCCTCCTCTGTGTTGCCTTCTTGCATCAGCTCTGTTTTCAGCTGTTAATCATATATGCTTGAATCTGTCTCCATCAGTGTTTTAAAAATTGATGGCTTCCTCTTTTAGTTTGCAGACTCTCTCCTCTTGACCATCTCTGTTCAACAGTCTATTTTCAGACCCTGTTTTAGAGGAGGTGACAGCCTTGCCTCTCTTGCTGGAGCGCGATCATTGCCAGGCTTCTTCTGCATTTCAGAGCAAAGGTGAATGATGTGTTGAGAGCTTTAGAGTGAGTGAGTGACAAGGTTCTCCTCCTGTTTATTTGGGTCTTTTTTAATGCTGTTGTGGAAAGGATGGGTTCAAGAACCAGGTCTTGCAGGATTTTTAAAATCCTGTTAAGTCTATTTTCTCTGTTTGTCACTAGTAGTGCTTCAGGCAATATCTTTCTCATGAACATGAAGGTCTTTCCTCAACTGATGACAAGCTCAGATGTTACAGCAGTGTGATTTAATTCTGAGAAGTGCTGGGGCTTGAGTGGAAGTCGGTCTGCATTCAGGGTAGTAGCAAATATGCTTGAAGCTATAAGGGGACGTGTTTGCTAGGCTGATGATGCTCTTCTGTGCATTTCTTTGTTCTCCCCTTCCCCTGACCCCAGTTGTCTCTCTTTGTCTCTCTTATATTAATTAATAATAATCATTGTGTGGGTGGGGATTTGTAGAACCAGAAATGGAATGAACTAGAAATGACCCAGGAAACCTGCCATTGTGCATGTATATATAGCTCCTAGACAGCCACAACAAAGAAGATACTGCTAATTATTTTCCAAGTAGCTTTGACTGAGACATGAATAGAAGAATGTATGTGAATATTTTTGGAGGATCATCTGAGCTAAAACTCTAAATTTAGAATTAGCTTGATCTGTTTTTTAAAATGTTCAAGAAGGCTTTTACAGAAACTTTAAAAAAAAGAGAGGGAACTTCTCTCTGAGGAATGTAAATCAATTTGAGTTTTAAAAGAAAACCTGAAAGTTTTGGACAGGATTTGTATTAGATATACTTGAGAAGGTTGGGGGAAGTGTGAAGGAAGTCTTTTCCTGATAAGTTGTTCTGTGTGTGCTTGGTACAAATATCTCATATGATGCAGAGCTCATCTGAAGCAATAACAGGAAAAGAAAGCCATACAGAGAGCTGTAAAATATGCTGATTCAGGGATAAGAAATTCTTATTTGGAACACTCAGGTTGTGATAGTATTTTAGGCTTCCTTCATTTTTGATAAATTCATTTCTATTCAGTGATGCTTCTTGGCAGTGTCTCAATTTCCACACTGCAAGAGAGTCTGATTCTCAATCAGAAAAACAACAGTGGAGGAGGGAGAGCAGGGAGGTGTAGGTAGGTGTATAAATAAAGTGTGAGTGGCTTTCTGCAAAGACGAAGACTATCATCCAGGGCCTACAGTGGAAGCCACAGGTCTTTCTCTGTATTAATTTGCCAGTTTGGCCAAAATCTAGCAATATATCCTCTGAGAGAAAACCAAGCTACAACCGCCCTTCCCCCGGCCAGGTTCAGGGNTTATTATCCTTTTCTTGTGCATGTGTTAAATAAATAGTTTTTATCTCTTTCACTTTCCTTCGAGGAAAATTTCCCTTTTTCCCGAACCTGGTGGGGGGAAGGGTGGTTGTAACCTGGTTTTCTCTCAAAGGATATATTGCTAGATTTTAGCCAAACCGGCACACCTCCTCAGAGCTGGGTCGGTGAGGCCATAGGCCTCTGGGCCTGGGGAAAAATTCTCCCAATGTGTTCTGATGTTGTTGAAACAGTCCAGAAGAGAAAAAAAGGGAAAAACTAAGTCCCAGGAAACACGCCGGAGAAAAAGGAGAAAAAAAACCCCGAAAAGCTGGCTGCAGAGCAAGCAGAGTGCTTCCTCCGTGCTACTGCAGCTGGAGAACGCAGAGGAATGTCTTTATCTGTGTCCTTGGGAACTGCTTTGCAAAGTTTGTTTGGTTTTGTTTTTTCCCCCTCCCCTCTCAAGCTCAGTTTAAAGGCACGGAAAAGGCACAATATTAATTTTTTAGCATAAAGCCATGATAGGGGATATACATCATGGAGTCACCCCAAGACAATTATGTATAGCCTGGGAGATATTGCAGAGAGTTCACGTGAAACCGGGAAAGTAAGTGCACATTTCTTTCCCCAAAATGATTAGGGTTCAAGTTATCCCTACTTACCTCTTCTGAGAAATGTACCTGACTCCATCAATAACTGAGTAGTTGTCTTTGTCATCCTGTGTTGCTGCAGCTCTGAAGTGCTCTGGTTTTGTTGGATGACATTCTGTTTGTGTCCTTTCAACATCTTTCTGGTCCTTCTGCGTTTTCATATCGTCTTGTGTCCTGGGACAGTACTGTAGTTGGTTGTTCTAGCCTGGTCCATTTCTCGTGTCTTCCAAATTGCAGGAGTCTTCATTTACCTCTGTTCACCATCTGCTGAGTTCAGGCTCTTCCTTATCTGATGTAGTTTCAGCTTCTTGCTCTTAGTTTGTGTTCCAGCTGATTTGGAAATGCTCTGGTTCTCTGTCACACTTAGCTGTTCTGCACAGGAGTCCATTACTGTTCATGTGGCCCAAAGGAATGGGGTGAAAGAGGAGTGTCCGAATCCTCAGTGCTTGTGGCTGCACCCAGCAGGGCCAGAACCCTCTGTGGATGCGGGGCTGTGACACTGTGACTGAAGAGGTGTACTTTCTGCCAGGATCTAAATTGTTAAAGTCCTCTTCTTCTTGTAAGAGGGTAATGTTCTTGATTCTAGTGTTCTTCAGATTTTCTTTTAAAGCAAGAATCAGTGGGATGTTGATCAAACTGTTGTAGTTTTTGTTGTTAATTTTCACCTGTTCTTTGGGATTATTTCAGAAAAACTGAGATGAGCTTCTGAGGGAAGACTGTCATCTCAAACATAAAGCCTTTCCTTAAATTAATGGGCTTTTCTTATGGACTGCCATTTAGAAAATGAAACTTTTTTTCTTTTTTTCTTTTTTTTTTTCCCCTCCTTCAGTCTAAGCTGTAGCCCAAGATGATGTGGTCAGGTTGACTGTGGGTACAGTTAAGAGCTTTTGTTCTTGTAACTTTAAAATTTACAGTGTTATTACATTAGAGTTCACGTGCTAGCCTGTAAGCAGTGATCTGATGTGGTGTGTGAAATCCCTCACTCGCAGCAGCTTGGGCACTCTTTGGCAGGTAGGAGAGCCATCTGAAGTAACTGGATGCAGATTGGCAGGTTGCTTCATGTAGAGCTGAGGTGCACATAAACTGCAGTTGCATCATGCTCAGGGTGAGATTCTCTGCCCACTGGAAGTTTTTTATGTTTGGGGAGAACAAGTAGCTCTGGATCATAATTGAGAGGCATCAGCAGACTCTGATCTTCAAGTCTATTTACTTGCAAATGAGAAATAAAAAACTCTAAAAAAAACCCCCAGCACAACCCAACCAAACAAAAAAAAAACCTACAAGAAACCCTCACAAACCCCACAAAAACACAGAAAAGCTTCCCAAAAAAAGCTTTCCACTGCATGTGGGTTAGCTGTGGGTTTGTGGGGTTTTTCCTTGTTGCTGCAATATATATTTCTGTCTGTGTTTATTGTTGTATAGTTGGCCTTGTGAAAAACCAGCATGTTGCACACTGAGTCTGTTATTTAACTGAATTTCCCATGCCTTTTTTATTAGTAATCGTCATGTACCTGTGAGCAGGGAGGTGACACGCTGGAATATGTGAAGTGAAAGTAACTGCAGTGAAATCAGGTAATTGACAGTAAGGTGGGAGTGCAGGGAAGGCAGCTTGCTTGGCTGCCAACTTGACAAAGCAAGTTAGTTCACTGGAGTTTTCTCTTCTTTTATTTGTTCTTGATTTTGATTCCCTATTTGAGGGAATTTGACTTGTGTCTCTACCTGAAGTATTCATTATTTATGTAAGGCAGCACTGTTATTCCTTCAGGGTAAATAGCTTATAGCCCCTTGTACAAGTAGAAGGACTGGGACTGACAGAATTGCTGCAGAAATACAGGTATCAGTCTGGATTTGCCTTGTGCTATAGGTTCTCCATGCTCTTTTAGGCATTGTCACACCCAGCTTAAAGCAAAAAGCACTTCTTCTCCAGTGTGTCATGGTAGGGTGTTTACTCTAAGCTGCTTCTCAGGTGCCCAAGCGAAATTCAATTTGCTGGCTTATCTATACCACTAAGCCTTCGGAAAGAATGGGGAGGACACTTTGTTTTGCTTTCATTTTGCCCTGTGCCAGACAGAACTGATAGACTGTGACAGCATTGAAGGAACCCTGCAGAAGGTGGAGAATCCCTGTAGAAATGGGGAGGAAAAAGAATTCTTCTTGGTGTTGTGTTTGCAGTGCTAAGAGTGTTGAGCAAACTTGCTTGCAGGGATTCAGCAGTTTGCAAGTAGTAAGTATAAACGTTGGGGTTTTTTTCCCAGGCATTAAGTACTGCGTAATTGAAACTTTGTGAAATTGTTGAACCAATTTATATATCCTTCTCAAAAGCAGGGGTCAAGCTTTCTTGGCATGGGCGAACATTTAACACTTCTTTTTATTTAATCCAAGCAATCTTTCCTGCTGTCAGCCAAATTCCCCATATCATTTCATGCTCTATGCTGCCAACACATTCTCCCTTCTCCAGAGTACATATGATCTCATATTGTGCATAATAACTGCAGATTAATGACTGCAGGTTTTTTTTCTGAAATACCAAACCAACCTGATCTGAAGGAAAAACAATTTTCTTTCTGATACTTATTTTGATATTTGATATATATATTTTGAAGCTTTCTACATATTTCCTGTATTTACTGATTCTATGCTGTTAAGACGAAATCTGCCACTAGAATACAAGTAGAGAATGTAAGGGAAGAGTCATGAGCAGCTTATGGTAACTGCTAGGACTCGGTAGACATCAGAGCATAATATCCACTCTTGCTGCACCAAGGCTAAATTACAGATATTTTTAATGGGTTGGTGGCTAATTTTAGCAGCACAGATCTTCAACTGAATTTTTTGCATGTGGTTCTTTCAGGCAAGTTTTGCAGCTTACTTAAGTTGGTGACGGAGTAAATTAGAGTTAATCAGAACCAAGCCATTTTAAATGCTCTGACAGGTCTCCATGTGCCAGGAAGGGCAGAGCACTCAGTCTTGAAGGTGTGACAGTTCCCACAAAAGCAATGAGCATTTCCTCTAGCAGTATCCTTTCTCTGGCTTTGTAGTTTAAAAGCAGCTTTGTAACTTGTCTTCTGTGGCTGCATCAGGTGGAGACTTGCCTTGTAAAGTAAATATCCTGAATGAAGTCTTGCTGTGTTGTTCTACTACAGACCACAGTCAGAAACAATACACTGAATTTCCCAACTTTGCTTTAAATTTTCTGTGTCTCTAGGCCAAGGTGCTTGTTGTTCCATTTAACTTGACTTTTAAAAAACTTGTTATCCTAAGAAAAATCGACTCATACAGCCCATTCAGTCACAGTGTATCCTCCTCCTTGTCCCACTACTTTCTCCCTTTCCCTGTGTCTGCATCAGTTTTGAGCCTGTTGAGCAGATTCAGTCACACAAAAGGAAGCCAAAATCCTCAAGGTTTTTCCTCAAGATGGAGAAAGGGCCTGGCACAGTTCAGGCTTTGTTAGTGGCTCCGCTTACAGGTAGCTCCTTTGCTCTGGCAGAAGCCATCCAGAGAGAAGGATAGGACTAGAGGACCAGCACAGCTAGGAAGAAGATGCCTGCCTTCTTCTAAGCCCTAACTTGGCATGGAAGCTGGGCTTACAGACAAGACAGCATGGGCTGCCCCAAGTACCATATATACCATGGTGAATAATGGATCGTTTCTGGGGATTTGGTCCAGCCTCCTTTATTTACAAAGATCTCTGCCAGCAACACACCACAAACTTGGTATGCAGCTCCTCCTCATTACCTTGGCCTTCTTTCCGAAACCAGGCTTGACAACTGGGGAAGTCAGAAGGAAAAACCAAAGATGAGATTCATCTGGAATTGGAGAGGTCAGCAGACCTACAGAGCAAGGTATATTGGCCCAGATTTGTGTTTTACCATCCCACCAGTTCCAACACTCTTGGCATTCGGCACCTTCAGAGGGCTCTCAGCTTCAGCTGAAGGGCAGGAGGAGGCATTTGCATGTGCTTTAAAAGTAGCTAGCTAAATAGGTAAAAGCTCATAAGGCATTTAAGCTTTGCTCACCATTGCCAAGTTTCCACATGTTTAGAACATTGAGTGCTCCTGTAAACAAGATCTCAGCCCACGCCCTCCTTCTGTGTAGGTGGCCACTGAGGTTTCACAGAGAACCCTGTACATGCCTGTGTATAACCAAGGCAGTGACTGACCTGATGACTCTGTGAACTAGATTCTAATGATCAAGCCTTTTCACATGGCTGACAGGGCTGGAAAATGCTTGAGTGTGTCGAAGCTTCCTGGACAAACTGCTGTGATGTGAAATATTTCCCATTCCTGGAGCACAGGGGTCCCCTAAAGGCAACTGAATAAAAGAAGTAGCACAGCCTAGACATGAAAGGAAGTGGCCTCTCCTTTAGTTTAAATAAGTAGGTGTGGAGCTCTGAGGCTGGTGGATGTTCTGACTTGGTTCACAGGAGACTGAAACCTGTGCTGGGCAGGACTTGGGGTACCTGGCTTATATGAAGTCTTCTGGAGGTTTGGTGAGTGGTGCAGGTGGAGGTAATCTGTTGGTCAGAGGTGGCTGGTGCCTGTCGGAAAAATACATCCAGGCATGGCAACTGAGTTGAGCCAGGGGCAGCACAGCAGTCGCAGTGAGGTGTCTCCATCCTCTGAGCAAAGACCATTGTCTGACAGGACTCCACACTTTTCCTGCCTGAGCAGGCTGTTTGTGAGGATAGGTAATCTTTTGACTTCCCCTTGAACATGAGGATGAGAAGAATGAAGAATGTGTCATGCTCATCAAACTGAGCTGAATTTGTGTGTCTGGCAATAAGACTCTGTGTTGGGAAACGGAATGAATCTGTTTAGGGATATATTTAAAGAGGGAAACTGTAGTGAACCCACATGCAAGTGAATTTAAATTTTACTTAGTGTATTTAAATATATTTGTCTAATCTGTCTGACAAAAGTATAATTTGCTCTATAGAAGCATTTTACCTGTTAGCTTGGTTTTGTGTGGTTTTAGATGTATGCTATCAATTTTTGCGTCTGAGCTATGAGCCTGTTTCTTTTTTCCCTTTAATGCACATTAAAAGCTTCATACAGAGTTGTTTCTGAACATTGTTTTTCTTGTATCTCCAAACATAAAACATCAAAGTGGTAAAATAAACAGCCACCCCCTCCCCTCTCCAAACTAATCAAGAGAGAGCTTTTCTAGTGTTAAAAAATGTTAAGAAGTTATAGCAGTGGTCAGGCCTCCCCTCACCACCCCAGAGCTGCACAGCTCTTTGTCTCGACAAAAATCACACCAGTAAAATATAGTTACAGTGGGCCAGAATACTAAGGTTGTGAGTTTATGATTCAGCAAATCTGGATTTAAGATGGCTTTTGTGGGACCAGAGGCACTCTGCAACCATGTGAGCTTGATAGGTTTATTCAGTACAGTTTCACTCTGACAAATCTCCTTTGCACTCACAAAAACATACAAAGTCTATTTTAATTTTTTTAATATCCCACCTCCTCTTCAGAAGGTGATTTAGATCCATTCTCATCTGTCTACCACTGTGACTGTACCTGTCAGATATTGCTGTCCTGCCTTGGACAATACTGTCCAAGCCTGTGCAACACTGAACTTGGCTGGCTTTTGTAAGAGAACCGTGAGTGGTTTTGCATATCTGACTGTGATGTTGATGCTTTTTAAATTTTTTTTTTTAACTTAGTGCCAAGACTAAGGCTTTGCTAACTGAATGAAGCAAGATCTCAAGCTTCACTGGACTGATTTTTAACAGGGCTGGTGACAACCATCAACATCTGAGCCAGAAAGCCTTCCTGTGTCTGTAATGAAAGGATGGGCAGAGCAGTTTTAAAATGCAAAGGTCTTGAATGTTTTGTGTGTCAGCCAAAATTCAAGAAGTTGGTGGGAAATCGAGGAAATTAAGTAGGCAGAGTGCTTCATGTAATACCCAAAATTGCAGAGTGTCTGCTAGTCCATGCATGAGGTGGTTCCTGTTCCTCCAAAATTCCAGTTTTGGATCTTAAAGTAGACAAGGTGTTTGGTATGCAGAATGTCAAGGATTTGGCTATAGATTTTATATTCTTGCCTTCAGACAGCAAGGCTGAAACTTTTCCTTAAAGTCAGAGTTTGATTATTTAAGATGCTTTTCAAGAGGAAGTAGGTGATTCCTGGCTGGTAGTAATTCAAATGTGTTGACTTGTAATTAAATATGGTTGTCACACTCATTTGGCACTATTCCTGGAGAACTGGGTGGGTGCATGCTGCATGTGCACACGTGCTCACTGAAGCAGTTGTAGGGCTCAGCACACACTTGCTCAGATCCCTGATTAATGGTTGTTTTTTCCTTGTGGCCTTTGCCAAGCTGAGCTTGGATGGAAAATGGAATTAAAAAGCACTTCATTTAAAGACTAATTACTAGCGAAATAAACACTTGTTCAAATGATCTTCTCTTTGAGCAAAATAGAAGTTTACCAAAATATGGTTTTGCTCTTTCAAGTTATCATGTCATTAAACAAAGGAAGCATTGTGGTTTTTTGTTTCTGGTCATCATGTGCTTCTGAGTTTAGATACAGTAGATAACATAGTAGATACCGGAAGGAAGAGAAGAATAAGCTTTCCACATCCTGAAACTTCCCAATTCCCATAGCTTGCTTTCAGTGGCAAGTTCAAAGCAAACAGAAATACGTTAATTTAAACAAACTTATATTTGCAAACTGTGTTCTGGCCATTTGGGGAAACGTTTAGCTGTCAGGAGCTGAGTTAGACCTTCTGCAAACTCTTGTTTCAGAGCATTGATCTATGGCTTTTGCAAGCTCAGTGTCTGACTTGCTTGAAATCTTTGAGAAGCAAACCATTGTTTCCTTGAACAGTGTTTTGAATTGATATAGTTTTCATTTTTTTTAGAATTAATTTAATTTATGTTAAGAGTACTGTTTTTCAAATGTAAAATTAAAAATATTTTATTTAGAGATTCAAACAGAGCTGATGTAATTCCAGCTTTAAAAGTGCAGAAAAGTGATTTGTGTTTAAAGGGTTTCCCCCCTCCCTAAACCACCACTCACCCCAGCAGCTCTTTCCTTTGCTTGTTAACCTTTTTTTTTAAATAAAAATCAGCCAACTGTCATACCCGGACTATCTCCAGATGAAAAGCTACACACCTGAACAAGTTTTCTAGAAAGAAAGCCTAGTCCTACATATTGCAGTGCAGTATTGGAGATAAAAAGTAAGTGGCAGGAAGGTATGTCTGAAAAGAAGGTGAGGTTTTCTTGGGCTGTCTGGTATCTCTGCAGTGCACTTAACTTGTCAGCAGGTTAAAGCTGAAGCCTGTCATCAACTGCTGCTTGTGTAAGAAGGAACATCACTCACCCCATCTCGGGAATGCCCGGGTCACCTCAGGGTGTGGGAGAGCAGCAACAAAAATGTCATTCAATGTGTTTCACTTTCTAAATTTACCTTTGTACTTTATCTGACTCCTGTGCTGTGCGGTAGTTCATCAGGGAAGACTATTTGGTGTTTGCAGGGAGATTGGCACAAATCCTCTGTCTGGAGTTTGGGAATGAGAAATGTCAGTGTTTATCTGTGTGGGCAGGTGTGTGCCCAGTGGGGAAAGGAGAAGCAGTGGTTTAAGAAGAAATGATAAGGTATTTTTGTTTTATGCATTGAATTTCTCTGGGGGAAAAAACCTAAGTGGTCTCAGTCTTAAATGTTGTTCCCGTTCTTTAACTGATCCTTGATTTTAATTTTTTTGTTTTAATTTTTTTTTTTGAGATGTCTGAATGAAATTGCCAAGTCAAAGGTCACCAGCTTACTTCAGTGCACTTTAGGATTTCAGCATGCTTTAGACATTATTTAAAAGCGTCTCTATCAAGGTCTACCTTGCAGATGCTATAGAGACCTAAGAGATCTCAGGTGCTGGAAACAACTTAGCCATAGCTGTAAAATTCGTACAAAGGATGGTAAATCTGTACCAGAAGCAAGAAATG
Organism: Ifrita kowaldi; assembly: GCA_013398055.1. Taxonomy (NCBI): domain Eukaryota; kingdom Metazoa; phylum Chordata; class Aves; order Passeriformes; family Cinclosomatidae; genus Ifrita; species Ifrita kowaldi. The sequence continues at coordinate 74,046 of VZRS01002741.1, read as the reverse complement.
TCTGGGCTGTATGGTATTTGGCTGTGGGAAAGGGCTGGATGCCAGGCTGCTTGGGATGCAGTTCCTTTGGAAGAGAGAACTGGGATCTCTGAACAAGGATGCTTCCCTTTGCTCACTCCATGTCTCTACTCAGCGCAGAGACCTGGCATGTTGCCTGGTTTTGGAAATAAGCAGGACTGCGCCAACGAAATAGGCAAATTTTGTATTTTGGCTAGTATCTCCAAGGAAGAGAAGTATCTTAATTCCTTCACATCACCACTTGTGTTCCTTGATTTCCCATGCAGAATACATCCTCTATCTGGTTCTTGAGAAAGAAATTACTCTTCCCCAAATTTTCACTTTTTAGACACTTGCCTTCGTGTACTTATGATATGTAAGAGAGGAAGATCTTACTCTTTGAAAGAGCTATCCCAGAGGAGGCTCTGGCCTCTCTCAAGACGAATCTGATGGTGGCTGCTGAAGCATCTGAAATGCATGCAACAGCAAGGTTAGATTTGGGAAAACACAGCATCAAGCATCTAACACAGAAGCAAATAGGGAGAGGGAAAGAGGGCAGGTCAGGCTGCTTGTTTTGGGGGATTATTTATTAAGACTCAGATCTATGCCTTTGGATTAGACGCAGATTTGGCCCACAACACTAAGCCTGAAACACCACAGATTGGTATGCCTTTGTTTTCTAATATAAGATACAGAAATCTGCTCTGTTGCCAGCATTGTTAAACGTACTAAGAAGTTATTTCTCTATTGCCTCTCCTTATTTTGTTCCAAAGATGTTAAGCCCCTTAGTGTCCCAGGGTGTTAGGTTCACTCCAACAGACATTCGTGTTTGGAGCTCGTACAGCACTTTGTAGCAAGCTTCTTGTGGGGAATGCAGTCACAGAGAACTCAATTTTTTCAGCCATGGCTTTGCTTTTTTCTAACCCTATATAAAGTGCATTAGATCTTGGGCTTTAGATCTTCATACCCTTCAGCGTATAACTTATTACAGGGATCAGTTAGTTCAAGGAGCAGTATGTGTGGGAAATGCAGGTACTGTAATATTAGACTTTTGTGATTTCTTTTATGACTTATTATGACTCATGTGATTTCTTTTGTTTTTCACTTTATGAAGTGCTTCATCTAAAAATCTATAATGCTTGCAGACATCACTATTTATCTTAAAGCATTATAAAAACCAGACCTTACCCACCCCATCTCATCTACGTTTACACGTCTATTTGGGAATTCGATGCTTTGGTTGCTCGCCTGACAAGGAATGTGGTGAGGATCATGTTTCACGAACATAAGCATTTCCTCTGCTATGCCTGTGGTGCTTTGGTGACAAACATCATTCCCCAGGGCTGCACAACCAGTAGTCGTTCTGGCACAACTTAACAGCTCAACAACTCAACAGCTTGCTGTTGAGACAGTAGGAGTGAGTGGTGTGGCAAGGTTAACCCTGAACTCGGGCATTTCTTTTGCATTTTATAATTAGAGAAGGTGCCTCTGATTGCTGCCATCCCTGCTCTCCCTGTTTCATCTCCTGCTCCCACTCTTGCTGTGTGCTTTGTTCCCCACATGGCCTCCATCATCAGCTTGGTGTCAAAGCAGCCCCAAGACCTGGGGCAGGGATGAGTGGCTTGGCACCTGTGCAAATACCCAAAAACATCTGTGCTAGAGGGATGCTGCTCATTGCACCACGGGCATGCATGGCTTCTCCCAGGTGACCTGTGGCCAGATGCAGTGTGCACAAGGTGTTCTCAGACATGTGCATTTGCAGAAATGTCTGCAACCCTCTTGCTAGAGACTGCCCACTCCTGATCTTACTTATCATTGCCTAAAGCATGCAGTAGTTTTGTGTTTGTTTTTATTTAAAAAAATACAACAACAAGACCAACCAACCGAAAACCCCTCTTTAATGCCAAAATGATTTTCTGTTCTCACTGCAAAAAAAAATTGAAAGAGGGGAGAAGTTCACTTAAGTGGAAGAACTGTAGTCCATTTTCCAGAAAAGGGGATCTAGTAGTATGAGTGTCCCTGCAGCAAACAGCACCGTGTTAATCACACCCCAGAGAATTTTGCAGTTAGCTGTTTTCAGATATGTTTTTAATTAATGCGATATCTTAGTTCTGTTGAATTCAGAATTAAATTATGTCTCAAATATTGCTTGTTGCTCTCAACTTCTAGCCATCTGAATTTCAGAAACCTTGCCTCAGCTGTTGTAGGGCCCAGCTTGTGAATTTTTAGGAGACTGGATATTTTTAATTAACTTGGTTTTTGGAGAGTGACTGCAATATAAGTCAGCTGCATTCTGGTACTTACTGATACTGAAGCACATGCAGTTTCCCCTTCTTCTGAAGCATTATAAATCATTTCCAAAGTCCACGGGTCAGCTGTTGTTACTCTACTTGAGTCAGAAAAGTCAGGACATGAAGATGAAGTACTCTTCCCCCAGCCCACCAACCGTTCTGGCAAGATGTGAAAGAGAAGCCCAGACTACTTCATAGTGAGAGTGTTACAAGCTACATCCATACCTAGGTAAATTCACCATCTCATTTCAGAGCAAGGATATATATTTTTTTTTTAATTTGCTGCTTTTCTGAGCTGGAAAGAAAGTGTTGCAGTGGATTTGTATAAAGCTGCTCTACCTTGTCCCAGGAGCGGGCAGCCCCTAAGCAAACAGAAAGAGATTGATGCGTGTTTTGAGAGTCAGTAGTTTTTTGTGTTAGGCTCCTTTGGTGATACAAGGTAGGTAGTGGAAGTGTGGATAAATATAAACTGACTGCATATGCTGCAGCACATGGTCATTAAGTGGTTTATGTGTGAAACCATGGAAAGAAGAGGCTGGAACAGAGACACTTTCTCCTGTTTGATGTGAAATACCTGGTGGTGAGGGATATAATCAAGAGAAACATGTTCATAGAGTGAATGGATATACATTGTACTCTTGCCTTAATTAAGCCTTATCACTTGGTGATGCTTGCAGTGGTACAAATGCCTGTTAGGCTCCTTTAACATTCAACATGTTTTGTTACAACAGAAACTGTGTGGTCAGTCACTAAGTGGAAGCATAACTGAAGCGCTGGGTCCAGGCTAACTTGTTTCACAGGCTGCAGGAGTGGTTTTAATGTAAGACTCTCCTGCTGGGCATACTTTCATTAGCTGAAAATGCTTGGAGATGCTGTGATCATATGGGTCTTTCAATATCAAAAATAATGCCCCAAATTATTTTTCTGGAGTTCATTCTGATGTTGGCCAGTTAGGTGTCTCGTTGCCTCATGGTTTTTTTCTGTCATAAAAAAAATTAAATTCAGATATCTTTATAATTACAAATTCCTATGTCTCTGAAATAAATTGTGCCGTCTTTGAATGTTTCTAGGAGGTTAATGAATAATTGACTACTGAGTAAAAAGGAAGATCCTTTTAACAGGCAATTGAATCTGGTGTGGTGGAGGAAAATTAATGGTTAGGCTCAAAGTTTTAAATGTGATATAAATATTTACAATATTTAGACATGAAGATGTCCTAATTAGCAACAATTTCAAACATTGTTATTTATTTTGCATGCCTCTCAATGAATTCAGTTTCCTAAAAAATGAAGCTTGGAGTTTGTGTATTTAGGACCTGTACTTGAATGCAAGGACCCTTGTTACATTATTTGTGATTAGGTGAGGGAGAGCAGGTCTGGATTTGGGGTTTTTTCCTTCCTCCTTAACATTTTTTCCCTCTTTGTTATGCTTGTGCAGGCATTTGTTCAAATTGAAAAGTCAGCTCTGACTCTTTGTACCTTCTAGGAAGGAAGAACGTGCAATGATTTTTAAAATAGAAAATATTTTACGTTTGTTGCTTTTATAGTTGGTTTTATATGTTAGTTAGTGATAAGTCAGTAATAAATCAGTGCAAGCCCTGCACGCCTACACTTTTCCTTCTTTGAACACAGCTTGGATATTTTTTGCTCTCCGCTCTCCTCTGTGTGGTGAACTGCACAGGGAGTTTTCCTGTGTTGCAGAAGGATTTGGAAATGAAGTTGCTGACCACACTTCAGATCTTAATCTTCTTCGCTGTTTGCAGATGATTCTTTGCCAGTCAGCTGGGTCAATATTAAAACCAAGCCGTGCTGCCTAGAACCAGGAGACTTCATCTATATCAGTGTTTCCAATTTCTCATATCTGGAGTTCCAAAACTGGCTACAAATTGAGTTCCCTTAAAGGGAGGAAGGCCACAAGTGACAAGGCTCAGCCATGTCCAGCCTGCCAGTGATCTGCACTGACAGCCTGGAGCAAAGCAGGGGCTGATGATTTGCTTTGTTCCCTTTGTGATTACCAGCGTTTGTCTTCTCCTTTTAGGGGCTTGCACACTGCTTTCTGCCAGTCATGAGTGAATATGTTAATTTGGTTAAGTTGTCCCTGGGTAGTGGTGGTGGTATTGTTGTTATTGTATTTACACGTTGTTCTCAATTGCACACCTCCTAAAAAAATAGTATTTGCTTTTTGCTTTGATTTTTGTTTATGTGATTATGCAGAAACATACCAGCAATGGAGATGGCAGCCTGACAGTTACTAGCTCAGCAATTCTCAGTCTTTCAAATCCTCATCCATTTGTTTCCATTTCAAAGGTGGTCTGCCTTTTAGTTGACTTTATTTTAATCAAATGCATGTGAGTACAAGGCTGTGTTGTGGATGTGTTATTTATAGCCCTACAGCGTCAGGTGCAAAGTGATCTGAGCAGCAGCTTCTGGTCAGGTTAAAAGAAAAACCAGCTCAGGGTGAAGGTTATAGCAATGACTTAACTCTATGTAGGCAAAGGTGCAGGTGTGTGATGTGTGGATTTTGGGGTGAAGGAAACTCGTAGCTGGTAGTGAAACTGTTGGAAGCTGGTTGTCTGTTGTTAGAGTACCCATCCCCTGTGTTTACTGGCAATTTTCCCTTGGGCAGTGAATGCTGGAAAATACAGCCAGGAAGGTGAGGGCAGGGGAGTGAACTTTACTGTGTGACAGCACATCTCGGTGCCCTGGGAGCTGCGAGTCTCTTGCTGGAGAGTGAAACAGAGAGCAGAAGCTAATTAGCTGCTTTGCAATTTTTTTCTTCATGAGAAACTCATTTTTTATTTTACCACCAGTGCACTTGTTCTGCACAAAGGGTGCAGGAGGCAGAGCGAGCAAAACAACAGGACTCTTCCCCACTTGCTGCTCTGGGACAGGGTGTGGTACCTGTGCTCTCTCCCAGCACTGTGCTGAGACTGTATACAAAGCTGGGCCGGTTCTGTGTGGCTTGGGCTGCTCCCACATTTGTGATTTCTGATGCGGATGTCTGGCACCTCATCTGGAGCAAGTCGGGGTGTTATGTCACTCAGACTTTGTGAATGCCTGACATTTCCTCTCCTTTGGGCAAGAGCTGGAAAGGAAGTTGGTTTGTTTAGAAAAGGGGTTTTATTGTTTACTTCTGTCTATTCATACTCTTGGTAGAAAAGATATTCCTGCTTCCGTGTAAAACATCTGGCTAAATTATAAGTGTGAGGAAATGGCTGAAGAAATGGCTTAACTGAATTGTTATTAGTCATTAATTTTGTAGCTCTAATTTCTAAATTCTGTATTTCATTGTGGCATACCCATACATAGCCTCAGAGTGCTGTTAAAATAAGCAAGTAGTGATAATAACACAAGGCCCCATTCTTGAAAACCTGAGCTTAAATTTGGTGCTCTGTATTGAGGCAGGCTGTGCTGCAGGAAGGTTCTTCCCCACACAAACCCCTCAGGAGCCACCTGGAACAGACCAAGTGCTCAGTGGTTCCAGCCTGAATTCCAAGTTTTCCAGTTCCTCCAGCTCTGGCCCTGTTTTTAGATGAAAAAACAGTGATTAAACCTTCCCTGTGTCTGGGAATGTCATGCAAGTGAACAGGGATGTGTAAAGAGACCTGCTTACTGTCCAGTGCCAGACAGCTTTGTGCAGCAGCTTTCTCTAGGGGTCTGGAGAAATTCCAATTTTGATTAGAAACATCACCCAACAAGACAGGGGAACAGTTTTTGTCTTCTCTGCTTCTGTAAACACATACAAATGTAAGCGAACATTAATTTTATTTTTTAAATTACATGTCCACAGTCTTTGTTTCAGCGAAAACAGATCTTTCAGATTTGGTTGTGCGTACTTCCCATGTAACCCAGAATGCCTTTTGGATACAGTTCTTCAGCTGGTAACTTGGTAAAATCTGGATATGAGGTGCAAGGTGGTTTTCCTAATTGGACTGTGCAACTTGTAAGATAAGTTTGTAGTCAGGAATCAGTTCCTTCTTGTTCCCACGAGTGTTTGAGAAAGCAGTTTGTAGGTTTGTGCTGTGGATAGTCTGGCAAAGGGCTCTGCCCTCTTTTCATGGGGATGTTTTGCCCTTGAGCCATGTGCCTGGTGCTGCTCTGGAGTCAGGGAGAGTGTTTCCTATTCTGTTGGATGCATAGTTACCTGACCTGGGAAATGGAGAAACCCCTAACACATTCCTGTGTTGCTTATGGGGGAGCACACACCCACAGTGTGCTCAGGTTTGCTGTGTGCCTGCAGGTACACGCACTTGCCCTGGGAGGTGGTGGTGTCTGAACCCTGGATGGGGGAGCTGAGGACCCACTGTCACACCAGGGAAGGCAGGATCAGCTACGGAGGCTTTTTTCCTCCCATCTCTCAGCATTCTTCTCATGGATAGAAATTCTCATGTTTACCACATTCCTTTATATGGTTGAATACGGTTAGGGAGCAAATAGGTGTTTGAGTTGAAAACCAATCTCAGCTCTTGTATTTTCCAGTTCAGCCTTTTTTATCCCCTTGCTGGCTCTGCAAGAAGACAAAGGAAAATTTGGAAACAGTAACTGAATTATTTCTGTTGTGTCAAGCAATGGAATGATTTATTCAAAGCTGAGTGTGGGTAGGAAATCTGATATGATGAGCCAGGGGCAATCCTTCCGTTAATTATCTCTCCCCTCCCATGACCACAATCTTCTTTTTGTCATTCTTTCTCACTCTCCCGCCTTCTATACATTTTTCTCTTGCTACAAAAGGGTGGTAAATATAGGAACTTTTTTTGAAGTACCTGAAACTGTTCCCTGAGCAGGGATGATCTAATACCACACACGATGCAGCCCATGCATAGGAAACAGCACAAAAGATTTATGTTGCCATTCATGTACTGTAAGCAATCTAAGTATTGATGCACAAACAAGAATACAATTAATGGAGAAACTGCTTGCAGTGTGCATTTGTCGTCTAAGCCAGTAGCAGAATTTACAGCAGAGAGAACCTCCCTAAGATCCTCTGACCTTAAGAGTACAGCTTGACTGTACCTAGGCAAGGTGAAGTCTACACCAGGCTCTGCCAGATGGTCTCCTAGACAGCATTAACTCTACCCACAGCTCTTATCTTTGTACCATCACAGGTACAGCAAAGCACCACTTAACAGGAGCTTGCATTTGAAACAGAAAATAATGTAGAGAAACTTAGATACTGCTAAGAGAAGGTTAACATTCATTTCTCAAGGTGTGGGTATGGGCATGTATCTTCACAATTTTAGCTGCAGCTGTGATGTGTACAAAGTCTACTACTGTTGTAATCAGAACACATGAAATCCACTTTCATGAATTGCAGCTGGATTCTTTCCAAGGAGCTTGGTTTCCTTTTAATGTTGGGTTATTAATTAGCTCAGCAATTCATTCTAGTTTTGTTTGGAACAAATCAGCAAGTGTTGCCATATTTGAACTCTTCTGTAAGTGGCAGGAGTTTCTTGAAAGTGGTCTTTCACCGCAAAAAGTGAGCATACCCCACGGGAGGATGGCTTCTACTTGGGAAGATCCCTCTATTCCCAGCCTACTTGCTGGCTTCCATAGAAGGAAGATGTGAAGAAACTTGATCTTTCTCTTTTCCAAAGTTATTGCAAAGCAATAGGAGACTTTCCATCCATTCAGCAAAAATATTTAGCTCTTACCCCTGTTTTAATAGGATACATTAATATTTGAAACCGATGAAGCTACATACTCGTTTTAATAGGATACATTAATATTTGAAACCAATGAAGCTACATACTCATCTTGGCTGTGAGAAACTCTTGAACAAACTCACACATTTTTCAGGGTTGAGTCTAGATAAACTTTGAATACCAGTGGATGTTTTTGGGTGGTCTGGCTTGGTATCACACAGATACCCTTAACACAGCAATTTACAAAGAGATATGAGATGCTGGAGGCGTTGTAATGCCAATTCCCTTTTTATTGTTCTTCACTCTCTTGTCAGCTTTTACCAAATCAAAGAATTCTGGTACTTAACAGGAAAAAAGTTTTCACACGTGGTATTTGTAAAGACAGCAAGGAAGAAATCTAAGGAATATTTCAGCTTTGGCAATCACGAGGGCATTTTAATAATGTATGTGACAGCAGCATTTGAGGGATATTCCACTGTGCTCACCTCTGTGTGTGTGCAACTACAGGTGTGTTAGCCTGCTGAGTTACCCTTGGCTTGAAACAGAGATGTGCTTGGAGAGGACTGGAAAGGGAATGTTCTTTCCCTGACAAGTTTTGTGCACTGTCACTGAGCCCATTGAATTATGCTCTTTGCTGCAGAAGTGCCCACAAACCAGCCACAAGCAGACCCCTCTGTACAGAGCACTCTGTGTGCACAGAGGTGTGGGAAGTGTTCTCTACAGTATAGAGATCATGCATTTAACATAAGGAATAAAAGCCTGTAACCAAAAACTTAAAACTTGATTTTGAATGAAAAATGAAACTTCCATTGCTACAGGAAGCAGGTTTTTTCTGAAGGTTGGATGTCATATCTTTTTCCCTTTAAAATCAGTTGACCAAAAGGAAGTCCTCACTGGTCTTTCCTCTTTTTTCCCTATGACGTATTTTTTTTCTTCTCTTACGGGAATGTTACTTGGAAGATAAAAGCTTACTGGGAAACGGAAGGGAAAAAGTAATATCTGTACTACTTCTAACTGTGCACCGCCTGCTTTTATATCAGGAGGAGTTTTCTCACCACCTATACATTACCACAGCCTCATTTTTCTTTTTGTATCCTTATGGGCTTAAAATTAGAGGGTATCTGACCAGGGGCTGTCTTGCCTGTGCTTATTCAGGCACAGTAGTTGTGTGCAGTGTTTGGCATGGTTCTCTCTTGTAGGGTGGGCATCCCTCTTCTGTCTGTCTGCCTGTCTTTGCCTTCCCCAGACCTGTGTCAGGGTTAACGCTGAACCCCAGAGACAGGGAATTATTAATGCGAAAGTCACCCCTCAGCCTGAGTGGCACCTCCTTCTCCAGTGAATGCATGTGCTGTTTAAAGCACCCAAACGTAGCAGCTCATTGGCTCTGAATCCCTGCAGTTCCTCTTTCACAGTGTTCATTAAATATCTATCCAGAGTGCGTGGCATAAATCTTTAAAAACGAGGGTGCCCTGGGGGCCGAATGTGTGACAGCCTTTCACAAAGAGGCTCGCTAATTGCTGCTGATTAAATCGCCTGCACTTCTGCTGGCCCTCGGTGCACGCTTTCAGCCAGCGCTGCGGTGTTGCGGGCTCTCCGACTTGGTGATGCCACCTGAGCAATTCAGGTCCTCTGAGATGGGATGGGTTATTCAGGGCATCACCCTAATTTCCACTGATTGCATCTGACATCACAGGGGTATCAGGGGAGGAAAAGCAAGTAGGGGATTTTGCCTTTACAGTTATATCTACACGTACACACACATCCATAAATGCCCGTGTGTGTGTTTATATATATGCACGTGTGTATGGGGTTACAATTGTATTTATGAGAGGTTAATAAACGGCCCCCAATGTTTGCTTAGACTCTGTGTATGTAAGCACATGGAGGGCCTGTTATAAAGTTGACACAAGCGAAAGGAGCAAGAGGCTTTCCGGGGGTTGTGCCTCTGGGTGTGCAGTGCTTCAGACAAGCTGTCTTTTGATCCCTTTGATCTGAGGGAGGGGGTGCAGGGCAGGCAGAGCTTTATTGTGACCTGAAAAGCACCAAGTACATTTCTTGGTCTTCCATTTAGTTTTCTTCCATGCTTGTCTTTTCTGTTTGATAGGCTAGGCTGCAACCAACTCAAGTCTCCCGTGTAAAATTCTTGTTAGTAATATGGAGTTCTGCTGAGAATGTGCTCAAATCCAGGGCTCAGTGCATTTATTCACTCATCCAACAGCATGATGGTAATGGTGAAAAAGTCCTCCTTGGAGGAGCACCTCACGTGGGATCAGTGCTTGCAGAGAGAGGGGCTGCCCTGCTGTCTCAGTGAGCTGGGAAGTGTTTAATAGAACTGAAACAAGGTGTTAGGCTGTTATTTCTTTGTTCCTGCTTCTTTGAGGATCATAATCCATCTGGAGGTTGCAAACTGAGCTTTTGAAACAGCTGCTGTTGGAATATTGTTTGCCAGTTGGTAAATTAAGAGATGTGCAGATTTCCAACTATTGAATTTCTTCTCTGTTCTTATTTTAAGTAGCTACAGTGTTGTTAAAAATTCACTAACAAATACAGATGTAGATCCCTTTCAACTAAAGCATCAAAGAAAATGAGCTCCTCTGATACATCTCACACCAGTTTTTGTTTCAGCTCCTCTCATACACTCCTGTCAAAAAGATGCCAGTAATGATTTAAATCCTGCTAAAAGGTGCCAGCTGTTGAGAACAGCAGAGGTGTTAGGTTTGCAAAACATTGCTGTGACTGATTGTGCATTTCCTTTAGAGAAAGCCACCTTTTTGGAACAAGAAAGAGTTTTATGAAAAAATAAACAAATATTTATATGGGTTTGGAGAGTATCTTAAGGGGGGTAGGAAATTCTAGACTGGAGGTGGATGAGAATTTTTTTATAGATGGCTATTAACGTATATAGAAACGAATGTCATGGTAAGGCTTTTTTATCACTTTTTAATTTCATTTGAGTGAAGCCATCATTATACTGAAATTAGTGTGCTCTCTATCTACCCATTTCTCACGTTCTTTGTCACTGCTGTTTAGGTTTCCAGGGGCATTCTCCTTGTGTTATTTCATAATGCTGTTATTCACATACTGGAACTGCCACCAAAAGTCAGTGTTGACTGGGAGCTGCAGAGATGCTGCTGCTTTCCTCTGGAAGTAGGATAAATGGCAACTGCAGTACCTAAAATGTGATTTAACGTTTCTTTGGGTTTATTACTTTGTGAATGGCAGGCAGCATGGTGTGTTAAAGGTTTCTTACACAGCCAGCCTTCTGTTTTGTAAGACGTTGTTTGTCTTGTGCAATGTAAAACTTGGCAAATACAGATGCCATGGCAGGAGCAAAGGAATGACACGTGCTTCTTTCTCTGCCACTGATGCTCCTTGGGAAACAACTTCCAGCCAGGGCATGGCTGCAGGCATCTCTGCATCCCACACACTGGTCAGGCAGCTTCTGCTCAGGGTCTCCTGTCCCTGGAGGAGCCGAGGTCACCCTTGCCCTGCCCTGCTCAGCTGCATGTGCATTGTGCCTGGGAAGTCCACAGCTCCTGCAACTGAGGTAATGAGGATTGAGCAAACACCCTGCATTGAACCCAAGCTGACTCCATGTTTGTGGTCCAAACCCTCCCACCTGTGGGTAGCTACAGACTGTCTACAACTCAGAGGAGAGCTCCTCCTAAAATATCCTGACACAGCTGAGCAGTACCAGGCCTGAAATAGGGATGGTGTGTTACTCATTTGTGCCTTACAAAAGCGAGCTAGGCACATGGAAAGTAAAGAGAGGGAAGGTTGCACCTTGTGTTTTAGTTGGATTTTGCATGAGAGGTGTAGCTATATTTACTTTTTTCGTGCTATGCCTCTCTGTGAGACCCCATAGTGTATCTAAAGGGTATTTTGCCTGGCATCAGTTTTAGTACTATCCTGGTCCTTGCATACCAAATTAACATCTGATCTAATTTTGGTAAGAAAGAATTCTGTTCTGAGTACATATTTCCCCATCAAGATAGCTCCATCCAGTAGATCCAGGCTATCCATTGAGGTCAGAAATTAAGTGTGCCACTGCACATGTGGTGAGGTGTCATGCTGGCTGCCTGCCTTGGTGCCAGCCTGACGGCTCCATCAGCTCAGCTTATGTCAGTGCACAGGCGGCTGATCCGACACATATTAAATGTGTTAATTAAGTAGTGGGCTAGCATGTGTTTGAAAGAAGTCTCACCAAACCAATGATGTGTAGAAAAGTACCTTTGAAGGAGCACCTGTGTCACTTCACAGATGTATTTTAGAGTAACTTTGGACCTGATGTGCTGTTGGGGGAAAATAATACTATTTTCTTACTCGGCTATTGGAGGTTCAGTCTATTACTGTTCTCTTTGCTTGGCAGTGGATTGGATTTCTCCAGAGAGGAAATTAGATTTTTCCTTCCCTTTCACTCTGTCTCTGTCCTGTGCTTACATCAATTGGTGGTTGTCTGTGCACTGCTGTGTGTGTGATAACCTTTACTTCCACGAGTTACTTCATTTGCTGTTCCCTAATAAACTGTTTTTACACGTGATGCTTCTTTCCTTCTGGTGACAGCAAAGGCAATCAAGACGATGTGTTCCTTGTCTAAACTCAGGCCAGGAGTGAGTGCTGACTTAGTCTGGGCCTTTTCAGCCAGGACTGAATCACAAGTGTGATGACTGAGAGATGAGAAATGTATGTAGCCCATAGGTAGGGCTTGCAGCTCTTAGAAGTTTGTGTCTAGTAACCAAGGGGAAATTTGTGTGTATAAGAAGATATGCTGGATTTTATTTTCCTGTCCCCCTAGCAGCCAGCTGCAAACTTGTCTGGGAGTTATTGATAATTTTTGCTGCAAATTTATCTGGTCAGCTAGCCAAAAGCTGGCTTTGGGGCCATGTTATTCTAGGAGTATCCAGCAAGATGATTTGTTTACAGCAGAGGGCAAATCCCACAGAGAGTGTTGGAAGAAGACAAGGTCCCAGAGGTTTGAGAGAGCTTGGTGGGAATTAGGAAACACAGCAGCAGCAGGGACAGGGTCACCTCCCAGCAGTGTTCAAGATCACTGTGACGGAGGTGGTGGAGCTTGTCGTGCCAAAGGGGTAACCTCAGGGAGCATGGAGGTGGTGGGACGTGCTGGAGGTGCTGAACAGCTTGGGAAACTAAATTCCCTGAGAAATTTTTTTGTTTCCTTTTGTGCTCTGATGAAAAGCAGAGTCCAAAATGCAAAATTCTTTCTCAGGATCACATCCACTGCACTTGATTTTTGGCTGAGCAGAGCAACTGCTGGGGCTGAGGCAAACACAGCCCTGGTGCTGTAGGATGTTACTGCCATTGGGAATTTCTGGTGTCCCACATTTTATACCTAAAGCTATGTTGCCAGAGAATTCTTCTCAAATTATGAGTGTTTGTCACCTGAGTCGCATTATTTTCCTCCCTTTTGGAGCAGAGGAACATCTTAGAGGGGTGCTTAAATTAAGGGTATTGAGTGTGCAGTAATATGGGGGAAACTGTCAGAAATCAGGGGATTTTGTTTGGGGGTTTTTTAATATAATGTGCAAATGTGAATTTGAGTCTAGAATCAGACTGTCTCCTTGGGGATTTTTTTCAGTGTGAATGCTGTTGGCCAGATTTCAGGTGCTTTGTCTTGGCCATTTTCTCCAAGGGATACTCCTATATAATTACAGTCTTGGTGGCTCACAGATGGAAACTGGGCAAGGAGAGAAAACTGGAAAGGCACAAAAAGCTGCTACCTTGTGGTTTCAGATGCAGCTAACACTTGGGCTGCAGAACAAGAATTGCTTTGTGTTTTGGGTCTGGAGATGGGCAAGTGAACGCTAGAGAATTGTTCAAGCAGTGCAATGTAGCCTCTTTTTCCTCTTGATGTGTTATTTGCAAATGACTTAACTTCTTTATTTTTGTCTTTAAATAAAACTGTTTGCCTTTCATCCTTGTGCAAATATTCTGAGAATAAATGTCAGCCTTTTAAGACAAATGAGAGGGCTTCTGAAATCTGAAACAGATCGTTACCGGTGTGCAAGTGGAAGATCACGTGAGGAAGGACAGGATGTGTCTCTTAGTCTCTCTGTGGCAGTGGCACCTTACCTGGTGGGATTTGGAGGAGGTGGGCTATGCAGGGCCATGCTCTGTGGCAACATGATCTGATGTTAACCAAGTGATACTGCAGTTCTTTCCAGTCTCCTGTCTGTATGTTTGTAGACTGGCACAGCTGCAGGTGGAGAGGATGGGACAGAAAAGCCAGCTGGAAAGGGGAGAGGACAGCATTTCAGATGTCAGGCTGTGGCATACTTAGGTGATTTTATCTCCATTTCCCATTTCTTTACAGAAGAGGCTGCCTGAAAAACCGTTGTAAAGGATGCTATCAGCCCAGTTTGTCCATCCCAGTGCCAGGGAGAGAAGCTGTTAGCAAAGACAGTTTGCCCTTTCTGATGTAAAGTCCTTGTCACCTCTTGTCACCAGTGCGGGCTGCATTTGCATTGGTTAATCCGGTGTCTGACCCGTGGTTTTATCATGCCTCTCTCTGCTGATGCCCAGGGCAGTGACCTCCTGCACAAGGCAGTGGGGCTGAGCCCCCGGGGCACTGCAGAGGTTTTTCATTAGCTCCCTCACTCACACCCAGCGAGTCTGAGTGCTCGTGGGCATAACGTGTCTGGCCCCAGGACCTGGTTTTCACACTTGCCAGCCAGAGGTATATGCTGTGCAGTGAGTCTCATGTGTTCAATGTCTTATGCCTGTGATGCCTGTGGGGCCCAGGTCTGGAAAATACCTGGGGTAAGATGGCTGCCCTCAGGCTGGGTTGTGTTTGCAGCGTGTTGAGCGGTTTTGCCACAGGGGTTGTCTGGGTCCAGCTTGTTTGTCCACTGTTGCTGAGGGCCTATTGACTGTGAGAGAGGCTGTCCCACGTGTCCTGAGCATGCCTGATTTCACTGCCCAAGTACAGCAGGACTGCTTTGCATGTGTGTTTTAACTTGCCTGTACGATCACTTGCCTGGGACTTAGGGAAATTAGGTCTCTGAGTTGGATCTGCTGCTCTGACTGAGCTGGATAGAGTAGAAATGCTGGGCAAGGAGCAGAATCCTTTACATGCGTGTCTCCTTGCCCACACAAAATTTTCCAAGTAGAGCAAACGGTTGTATCTGGGAGTTTCTGGTATTGATGATAATTTCCATGATTAGCGTGTATGACAAGGGCTTGCTCCATGCTCCACGAGTTAATTGAGATGGAAACTTTTTCACTGATTCGGGGAGCTGGATTTTGCTTGCTCAATTTGCCATGGGCGGGTAAAGCTGATCTCAGTCTTGTAGTGATTTTGTCTGAGTCAGTAGTTTTATCACGTGAACTGGGTGGAAATTATTGCAGCCACAGAGGCCTCGTGCCTGGCTGCATCGAGGCCCCAGAGTGAGCATCAGCTGGGTGCCTTTCCTGCTGCTAGGGCACAGCTGCTGCGGAGAGTGGCTTTGCTGCAGAGGTGGGAAAGGGTTGACTGATAGATGCTTGCTAAAAACTGCACTGCTGAATCTTTTATCATGCAGAATTGAAGCCAGATATGTTGGAAAGTCAGTAGGCTGTCCTAATATGTAGAACATTTCAACAGAGATGTGATATTTCATATGCTGCTGCTGTTGCTTGAAAGTCACGCTCACCCAGCTACAGCAGGGATTATGTCTTTTGTCATCTCCAGATTTTTTAGAGGAAAGGGCAGAAATTGATCATATGCATGTGATAATCCAGAGAAGAAAATAGATGCTAAACAATCTCTGAAGCTATTTCCTTTCTATACAATGAATAACTGCTGCGTGTGGAGTTTTTTACTGCATACCAGTGACTTAAAAAATATACTTCTATTATGTGGACACCTCTTCCTGAGTTTATACAAAAGTTGATATCTTGGTTATTTTTATTTTTACCTGATACTAACCTGAGCAATGCAATTGAAATGCCAAAGCCTTACAAATCTAATGCAGGCTTCCTGTTTCTATAGCAACAAAACGCAACCTTGTACTTAATGAAGGAGTATTGGAGTGTGAATAACTGTGCCTTTAAGGTTTAGAAAAACAAACAGAAGCACTTTATATTTGGAGATTAGAGAAATAAAGCGGAAGTGACCTCTTTGCATAGAACAAAAAAAATTTCCTAGACTTGGGATACTTCATTAGTAAGAATGAAACCATATTAATGTCATAAGCAGCTCTGTGTTTTAATCTTGTTTACCAAATTAAAATGTAAAAGCCTTTTATAGCATGCGAGAGTCTTTGAGGGCTTTTTCTCCCCCTTTCGTTTCCAAAGCTGCTGTGTTTGTGGTTAGGCTAATGAAAATTTGGGCTGCCTGACAACAGATACGTTTTCCTTTTGTATTGGCAAAAATCCATTAGTAGTTTTTGTACTGGCTGTAAAGAAAGGGAGCACATGTGGTGTTTAATCCTACATTTGATCTACAAGGTAGTTCCTGATCAGTTAGTTTAAATCTGTGTTACAGTGATATATGCTGACAAGCTGTAGATTAGAGAGTGAATGAAGGAGCAGCTGTCATCTCTTCCTATTTTCTTACAGCTTTTCAGTTACTATTTTAATAACCATTGAATTCTAAATTAAAACAACCATAGGAAACACCCCATAGAAAAGCAACAATGCTGACAGCAACATATCACGAATGTTTACAAGCCTCTTTCTGTATCAGCATTCCAATAAGTGCTACACAACATTTGTGGCAGGTTTATTGAGCTAAAGTATTAGTCTGTGCAAGTGAATGTGGGCAAATGGGAAATATGAAATAGAGGCTTTTATTGCAATCTTACAGGTGAAAAAAATTCCACAAGCCAGTCCAATTTTTTTGTGTTTGCTGTTTCTTCCGTGACTTTTTAAAATCTTGTTGTTAGGCTGTGATTCTGATAAATTCATTTTCTGACTGAATAAAAGCCAGAATTCAGGGTTTAAGGAAACATTTTATCTACTGAACTGAGTTTTATCTACTCCCTTGTCACAAGACAGCTGAGGCAACCAAAGACGCCAGTGATGGTGGTAAACTGCCCCACAGCAAAAGGAAGGATGGAGAGCAGGATAAGACAGATGGGAGGTTGGCTTGTTTGAAAGTTGATCAAGATAAGCTATTGGGAAAAGCAAACTCAGAAACAACACGCTCAGCAAAATCCAGCTTGGAATTGGCTGAGTTGGAGCATATTAAGCTGTGGGCAGGTGGCATCCCGTATGAGCTGGGAGCCTGCATCCTGCTGAGAGCTGCGCTCTTCTGCCTCCCAGCAAACAGTTTGGAAAGACAGGTGGTGTCTCTGAGAAGTCTGAAAAGGCATGACCCAAGATCTTTAGCTTGTGTTTAACTCTACATTCCCTTTTAAAAATAAATCCCTTATTAGTTGGTAAATGCTTCTCTAGGCAGAGACTGAAGAAAATCTGGCAATGAGGATACAGCAGGTATATGGAAATTGCAATGTTTGGACCACAGACACCTGTTAATGGCTCTAGAGCCTAAATATGGAAGGAAGCAAAATTTATTTGATTCTGCATAGCTTTGACCAAAGCTCCTGAAGGACATGAGCTCCCTTAAAGTTTCCTAGAAATGTTTTGGGGTGTCTTTGCTGGTGGGGGGCTGATTGTCTGTGTGCTCTGTGTTTCAGGGATAGAGCTCTGTCCTCCCGGGCACCGGTTCATGATCACCATGGTGGCAAGCTTCATCGAGATGGCGGGGCAGTTCCTCATGCCGGGGCTGGCTGCCCTCTGCAGGGACTGGCAGGTCCTCCAGGCCGTCATCATCTGTCCCTTCCTGCTGATGCTGTTCTACTGGGTGTAAGTATTTCTTCCTCCTGCCAGGTCGAAGACAGCGGGCTCCTGATGCTGGACTTGGGAGATGCTCCGCTCTCGGGAAGTGTGTGTGCTTCACAAAACATATGAGCCTTTCCCTCTGTTGTTCCATTCACCTTGTGCCAAGGCTTGACTTTGAAATAAGAAGGAATAACTTTATAATCTGCTGTAGCACACACGTATGCTACATCCTGTGACATGGTGGGCACTTGGGAGATAGCCCCCTCTCACTGAGGTGAAGTTGTACTTTGTTATTATTCTGGCTGTCACTTCCCCTTTAAAGACTAAAATAGTTCTTGAGAGGATGCATCCCAGCCTAGCTGTTGTCAGATTGTGACTGCATGGCTATATTTTCCCTTAATACCTATGTTGTGGCTCTGGACTGATACTGTTGGTGTCTTTGATCCAAGAAAAGTTACAAGTAGCATCTGTCAGCCCTGGAACAAGCACACTTGGATGTTTTGTGTGCGTGAGGTAATCAGCCCTGAACTAGACTTGATTTTGCCCAAATTAGCACATGCTATGCTGAAGTCTGGATGGCTGGGCTGTGCCAGGCAGTGGCTCAGGATTGTTCCTACAAGGAATTCCCCACTCCCAGCTGGTCCCACTCCTCTCTGCCTGTGGCACTGCGGTGTTGGTATGGCTATCCTGGGAGAAGTAGGATGGCTTTCACTTTGGGAATAGTGCCATGTCCATCCCCATGGCCATGAGTTTATAAACATTCCAAAAACTATTTCTTTGTTGTTCTGTCTTAATAGTGACACGCAGTGGCGACATAAGACAACAGAGGCTTATGAGAGCAGTGTTGTACAAAACCATAATAATAAGAACATGCTAGATCATTAATTTGAAAAATAACACTAGCAAGTCTAAAATATTTAGTTGCTGTACACTGAGAAAAACGAGGAAAAAGGCCACTACTCTGTGCAGGACCAAGCTTGTTATGTACCATGGTGAGCCAGGCTGCTAGTTGTAATGCCTGACAAGTTACAACATGTAAAAACTTGTTACAGTATGTAAGAAATTTTAACAGTTATATTTTTGTATTAACTTCTTACAGAGCCCTCCTGTGCTGATGGTGGTAACCCTCAGTGGGTATTTCACTGCTTATTCCCAAGGCAGATGTGCCTCAGCATGGGCAAAACATAGCACTCAGGAGAGTTACAAGTCTCTTGCAAGATAATGGCAGCAGAGGTGGGGGTGTTACCCCTGTATTCCACCATACAACATTTAAATAGCCTCATCTTGACAGTGTTAATCTTGATGAATAATGAGAAGTGTTTTTGTTAATCTGTGATGCTGTTCTCCCCTCCCATACCTGTCGTATATTATGCACGTGCTGGTCTGCTCCAAAGCGTCCTGTAGTGATGCCCTCCAGCTGAAGTGCCTGATGTCCACCACTGGATAAAACCCAATATCAAACATGATGTTTACAGGTATTTGTGTCCATAAGAATGGTATAGTAGTATGGAGATGCCTAATGAACACGGGGGATGGCATGGAGAGCAGACATCCCTCAGCAGTCTTCTGGAGGCCACACATTTTCAGGTGGCTTTGGCAGGGTCCCGTACATTCCTGTTGAGAGGTCATTCCTGGGTGACATTGAAAGCAACAGGAAATGCTAAATCTTATTTTGTAATCTGCAAGAGCCTGTGGCTTTTTAGCTGGGCAGGGCAGGCAAACCAAGCAAATGAGACCCCCTTATACATTGTGGGACATAGCAGCTTGATAAATAGTGGTAATTAGCCAGAGGATCAGGATTTGTGCAGCCCAGGGTTTTTGCATTTGCAGAAATGAACCTTGGTGGGGATGCCTATTTAATTATATTGTCAGTAGAGTATGTGCTTTTCTCTTAGGCTTTTCACTTCCATCTGTTGCATATTCTCTGGAAAGTGTTACCATTTTATTACCCCTCTCTTTCCTTCTGAACGGAACATGCACCCCCAGCATGTGTTACAGATAAAGGAAGAAAACTGGTGATAAAAGAAGAACTGGAAAACTGCACTACTTGCTAATTCCCCATCGTGTACCCAAAGCAGTGAGTCCAGTAACAGATGCTGCAAATAGCCCCTGCGCTGCCTCCTCCTTCCTCTGTTCTCTCTTTGCTTCCATCTCCTGCTGTGAGAGGGCTGTTTGCCCCTCCAGGCTGGGCCTTAGCCCTCTTCCCACCCAGGATTTTGCTCTTCTTCAGGCCACATGCCCATGGAAGGCTATACAGTCCCCAGAAGTTGCATGGCTGAGTGGATCGGGAAACTGGGCACGGGTAGGGGCAAAGGGAGAGGCAGCAGATTTGTCTAGGAGGGATGGGCAGATGGCCTTGGATATAGAGGTATGGAGCAGATGCCACTACTGGGCTCTTAGGTCATTCTGGAAGGGCAGAAAGGCTCCCATGTAATCCAGACATGGGCACAGAGGTTTGTGACAAGTGTATAAAGGTAAATTAATAGAAGTTAGGCTCCTTTCAGGTGTGTGTGTATTAGAGCCATAAGGGAAGGGGAGCTCCAGTTATACAGAGACCTTATTTCCTCTCCCTTGCATGAAGGAAGCTTCAGACAGGATGGTGCCATGAATCTCAGCAAAGGTATCAATAATTTGAAATAAACTCCTGCTTCACTCTGACCAAAGCTGAAGAAATGGGAAGAGGTGGTTGGTTCTTTTCTGCTGCTTTTAGGCAGGATTTACCCTCACCAAGACACAAAGTTGCAAAAACTGGGCTTGTTGCCCAGGGCCAGACCCCTAATTGACAACGCATTACAACCTTTCCATGAGCATGCATTTTCCATCCATCTGCACAGAATCACAGTTCTCCTTCCAGCTACATGTGGTACCTTCCTGGTCTTTGTCTGTGAAGGATTCTTCTCTCCTCTTAGAATTTCTGCATCTTAGGATCCTTTTTTCCCGGTGTGCCTTCCACTCCATCCCCCTCTCCTCTCCCAAGCAGCAGCAACTGTGGAACAGTAGATGAATGTCTAACCCTACCCACCCCCTGTTCTTCTCCTCTACTGTAAATGCATGGCCTTCTCCTTGCTGATGGAAGAGGTAGCAGACCATCAACCAGCTGTGTGAGGGAAATACTGAAAACCGAAGTTCAGCGGGAAGGAGTGCATGCATTGGCTTTGGTTCACCAGGGACAAACTGCCTCCACGCCTTGGAGCAGGAACACTGACGGAGCTTGGTGTACTGCTCCGAGGGAGATAGGAAACAAAGGATGGAGTGGCACAGAGGGGTTGTGGCTATGCTCTGTTTAAAGCAATGCAGCTGATCGGAACTGTAAACCAAAGGAATGACCCAAAAGGTGACCAAAAGCTGAGCTTTGCCAAATTAGCTCGAAAATATGTATTACTTTTCACACCCCCACTTATGCTAATGATTGAAGTCACCCAAATTCCAACCTAAACATGAAATGACATCAGCTGTAAGTTTACCTTTTCCCTTCCCTCAAAGAAAACATTATAAACGTGACTTAATTGAGGAAGGAGGTCAGAGGAGACTTCACCTTTGTATCCTGGGGCCGTCGATGGGCTGTACCTATGTCTCTCTCATCGCCTGTTGTGTAAGACTTGAACACTCAGCAATACCAAGTGTTTCCTCAGGAAATTCAAAGAGCAAGCTTGTGTTTGTGATCATACTTTTAGTGCTACTTAGTCATCTCACAATTTAATGCATTTTTCAGTGGCTGTGTTATTCATACTGTAAGTACTGGTGTGTGGTTCCACAGCATATTTATCACCAGCAACCCAAGGACCTGCATCCCTGTTGCTCGATAAGTGACGCTTTTGCATCTGGCTGTGAGAGTTATTAAATGTGACCAGACTTCTACTCTGGCCATGGAGTCCATTGGGTGCAACCAGACTCAATGTGTCACACTGAGAATTTGTGACCATGGTAGTTCTTATTGAATGCAACTGGACTGATGACCTGGGCTCAAGGCAGCCCATGGGTTTTTAAGGATCCCTAAGGAACCTCTCACTGCTTACACTGAGTGATGGAGTACCTGAAAAATGCTAGGTTTCAACACTTACAGTTTGAGAAACCTGAGAAACCTGCAGGAGCCAGTAGATAAGAGACATGTTTGTCCCCACCCTGTGATGCCCATCCTTGTGGCTCCTTTCCTTTCCCTAGGTGCAGGTGGTCATCATAGGACTTGTTGCTTGGAACCTGTAAGCAGACTGCCAAAAATCTGAAACTTTTAGGCTAGTGGCTGAGGCTGTACCCTCTCCAGAACCAAGCATGCAGAGATTTTGCATTCAAAAGGTCCTTAGTACTTCAAAAAAAAAAGCTTTTGCTTTACAAGACTTTCTGCTGGAGAATATGCCAAAGCATCTGTGCAGCACGAGGGGTAGTAAATAACTTGTCAAGCTGAATGGCTGTCATCATAGTTGTTATATATTTTTATTGGCTGATATCATTTAGATTGCAGTCTGCCTGATTTCTCTCCTTTTTATTTCTTCTTCCAAAAATACTTTCTCTGTCTCAGTTGGAAGTTTTGCTAAGGTGTCTTCCAAATTGTATCAGCCCTAAGAGATAGTACAATAGTGGTGCAATTGACTGCTTAGAAGTATAAGAACTGGGCAGCATCCACAGCAAAGATCAGTCCTTTGTGAAGGAAATTTGGGGTTTTATTATGTATATGAAGCTAAAAGTAGTAGTTAAATTTGTTTTTGGTAAAGTCTTTTGGAAGAGTAGTGAAAACGAGGTCTTAACATGAAAAAAAAAAAATACTTGGAGTGACATCTGGGAGTTTTCATGTCTATAGAAGTATGAGAGGTTTTGGGGTTTTGTTTTAAGAGCTACATATTTCTTTTGGTTTTGTATTAAAATAAACTCATTTGGAAAAAAAAGAAGAGTGACCAGTTAGGCTCATGAATCTGGTTAATATCAGCTCTTGAAAGAAACAACAGGATGGAAAATGAACTTTTTAAACTGTGTGCATATATGTATTTTTAAGGCAACTCAACTAACATAATATTATCTTTAGCAGGGGAAGCTTATCATCCTAAGAAGTAATTCTTCTCTTTCATCTGTCTTTGAAAGAGAACCCAAATTACTTCTGTCAGCTGTTTTCTTTCTCTGGTCTGAATTACCATGTGCGAACTGCACATTTCATTCACTCCCTTCTTGGCAGCAAATGTCTATTGCAGACAGCACTGCCTCTTCCTCTCACTTCTTTCAAGTTATATTAATGGACAGAGCACCTGTCCTGTGTTACAAAATTCCATTGTGTCATATCATATTCCATGTGATAGGATAGTTCTTCTATCATTTGTGAATCAGGGTAAAAGCAAACATCACTAATTTGCACATTCCGAATCAGTTTTCCCTCTTTTTTGTTTCATAAGTTATTCTTCTGTATTTTGAAATAACTACATAGCTTCTGAGTGGTTAAATGAGCAGCTAAAACTCTACCAGTTCATCCTCTGACAGAAACCTGAAAGCAATCCTAACCTGTTTTCCCTCTTCAAAGTATTTTCCCAGAGTCCCTTCGGTGGTTGATGGCTACACAACAGTTTGAGGCATCCAAGGAACTGATCCTTCAGTTCACGCACAAAAACAGGATGAACACAGAAAGCGACATCAAAGGAGTGGTGCCCGGTGAGTAGGACAGACAACTACAAATCCCCCAGTTTTTTTTCTAAAGGCTGCACATGGCATTACTGCCCAGAATTAAATGATCTATTTATTGCCTGTAAACCATCTCATTCATTCATTCATTCATTCATTCATTCATTCTGCTTTTCTTGAAAATCCATTCCAAACTCCAGCACTGTATTAAAAACTACATGGCCTGTTGAACAGTCCTAGTAATTATAGTCTTGTCTTGCAGTGCCGTGTGTCTTTAGAGACATCTCTTGAAGAATTTTACCACGGCTACAAGAGTGCGCCTTCGGCTCTGTGTGCCTCTGGAAACTGTGTTTTAAGGAAGCTGCTTGCTGGGATCCTGCCCATCACCCAACATTTATTCTGTTGGTTTGGAGAAGCAGCAGCACTCAAACCCCCTATTCTAAAGTGCCAGCCCCATGGGAAAGCTAAACCACATTACAGTTTCTCTTTAAATCTTTGTTCCAAGTGCTGTTTTGCTTTCCTCTCCTGCATCATCTGAGTGATGCTGCCTTAGGGATGGGGGGTTGCTGCAAGTAGCAGTGGTAGGGTGCAGTTTCTGCTTGGGAGTCTAAATTATCTGTTCCTTGGTTTACTGATGCTTTTAGGAAGAGCTGGATCCCCTCATCACCAGAACTGTCACTGAAATAGCCAAGATCCTGTCATGCAGGTTGCTTTGCAGAAGAGACTCTGTGCGTGTGTGTGTGTGTGCGTGTGTGTGTTTAATCACAACACAGGCAAGGAGTTTCTGGATCTTCATCTCACCAGTGCACCTGTCAGATTCGGTTCAGGCTCCCCTTTTCCTTTTCACAGTTGACTCTGCCCATAAACACCCATTTTGCACTGTCACTTGCAAACTGTGTCAGAGTACCCACTTGTCAGAAAATGGTGGAAACATTTCTTTATTTCCCCCACTTTTCCAGCCCTACCTGCTCTGACCCCAGGGGCTGCAGGGAAACCTCTGCCAGTAGCTCTGCCAGTGGGTAGAAGTGATGCTTCTGCACTTGCCTGATCCGTGTCGAAGATCTCTGGGGTAACTGTAGTTTCAGTCAGTCGGTGTAGAAGGCATCAGTCAGCGCTGGAACAGGTTTCATCCAGGATAGAAAACCATCACCATTAACATCAGTGCCCAATGAATAAAGTTGTCTCCATCAGTGAGGGATGAAAAGCCCAGCTCAGAATCTCTGGTATACATACCCAGGTCACTGGTGTGATTTTTGGTGCAATTTTTGGTGCAGTCAGCTCACTGGTGTTAATTAGCTGGCTTGCATCTAATTGTGTGTCTGGGGTTACAGTTCCTGGATCTGCATCACACAACATGGCTTTGCAACGTAAATGCCATTTCTCTGGTAAAGTTCTGAAAAGCATTAGGGGTATGTGAGCAGTCATTAACCTGCTGATCTGCATTCCCCCCACCTCATTTTTGCAGGTCTTCCTCAGAAAAAATGATGGATCTTTAGAAATGATGGATCTCTGAGGCAACAATTGGCCTTGGAGTTTCCCAACCAATTCCTAAATTTGGCTTTTGTCAGTGAGCTGCTTGAATTTGCAGATGAAATAAAATGTATTTTAGCGGAAAGAAAAAACAAATTACCTGAGCTTCCTCTAAGGAAAATAATAGAGACACAACTGTGTGCTGGAGGGATTTATTTAAGCCATGTGTAATGATATTGCTCATGGAGGAATGCTAAATGTTGAAATGGCTTTATGACTATTATTTGTGACTGATTACTTTTCCCAGCAGTTTCATGGTAGGAGTACACTCCTGTTTAAGGAGGGGACTCCCTTTCATGTGAAAAAACAGCACTTTTTCACGTCTTGATACTATGGATTATCTGACTGCAAATACATTTAGTTATAGCAGTTGTGAGTATAACATCTTTTCAATTTATAAATTATTCAGAATATGGTTATTTTTGCCTCCTTCTTGTTGATGAGATTGTTGGGGGATATTGTTGGCATTTTTTATTATTTCTTCCCTTGCTTTTTCTCTTTAAGCTCTTTCTGCAGCCCACACTTTAAGGCTTTTCTGATGCAACCCTGGAGAGAAGCTGCATTTTTGTAGGGAGACTAAGAAAGGAGCACTATCAAAAGGATGAAACAAGATTAACTATCAAACCATTGAAGGAAGGACCACCTCTCTCATTCTGGGTGCATGGGGGTGTTGATGGCCTGAGTGAGGACAGGAGAGCACTAGGATTCTTGAATTAAGAATGTGATCAAGCTGCAGGCCTTGTGTCTTGCAGTGGGTCAGGAAGGAGGAGGAACCATTTCTCTGGTCTTGTGTGCTATAATAACATGCCCATAGTTGGTCTGGCATGGAATGGGTAAAAAGCTGGTACTTGTCAGGGAGAAAGGATGCCATTGAGCCTGACACAGATATCCCTTGTTTTCCCTTGACTCCATTGTTGAGCTTTCCTATCTGTGTGGAGGGATTTTTGTTTGTGATTTGTTTTATTCTTTGTTTTCCATCTGAAAGGGCTGGAAACTGTTTTGCTCTAGTTAGGGCCCATTGTGTTGCTGTTTATTATTCCTCGCTGCATTGTTGTAACAGCCTCCTGTGATTGAATTACACCCAATGCATTTAAATGATAAACTGCTCACTTGCAGTCCCTTCCAGCTGAAAATTCCACTGTAACTTTATTCATACATGCCAGTCAAATGAGTGTATCCAATACAACAGATCATTACAGGAGTTACAGGAGTTTCATATATATCTATTTTGATACTCGGTATGAGTTCCATAATAAAAAGAAGCAGCATTCGAGAGGGTGAAGTATTTCTGGGGTGCAAGAAAATTCAATTTTTAATTGCTCTCCAAGCAATGAGCAGGCTGATTTTCCTTTCTGAAGAATCACACCATTTCCACTGCCTGCTGAAATGTTTTGCTCATCCATTTGGCTACACTGCTGGTAGTGGAGAGTGCCACTAAACGTCTGCAGAGCCTGTTTGCTCCATGGGGAAGTGGCCCATGTGTTAGGTGGGGGGAAAAAAAGGAAGCAAAATTTATCTGCTGTTTTTGACAGTCCTTTGGGTTGGAGTGGTTTGCCAATGCTGTCCTGGGAGAAGTCTCTAAAGACAGTGACTATAAGTCCAGACAGGGATCCAGCTGCAGCTGAAAGGTCTGGCAGCTGCCGTAGCAACCCCTGCCAGGAGAAAATGCGGGTGGGCAGCTGATGGGCAATGCCCAGCCAGCAAGATGGAATGGGGGTGTGCTTACATGGGAAACAAAGTGAGGCAAAGGATGTTGATAGGGGTCTAGACTGTTGTAAATTTACATTGCCCTTATATTCAGCAGCCTGTCCCAGGGCAGATATTTGTTGCATAAAAGGACCGTTTTCCTCAGCAGCTTTAGGTGGCTTTATTTTTGAGTGCTTGTGATTTTGGGCAGGAATAATTTGACTTTGTAATGAGATTTTTGGGCTTATGTGGTTGCATTTTCTTCTTTAATGCTTAAGAAACATAGGTGTCTTAATTAGACCTGGTTAAATTATCCCTAATACGTTTTGACTCAAAATTCCACCAGTTGGCTTTAAACTTTGCCCTCTTTTAGAAATAAAAATTTAAATCTGTTTTTGCATCAAGGAAATTATTTTTATTCAACTGTGTATTGAAATGTCATTTTTAAAACAGGCTTGCTGAATTTTTTTGACAAATATTTCAAAGCATTACCTAAAAAAATCAGCTTCAATCGTGAGCAAATTAAATATTTTGATAATATTAATTCAGTGCAGGTTTTCCACTACCAGTTTCTCCAGAAACTTCACCATCTCTTCCTTGTTTCCCTGTGGAACAAGAAACAAACGGACATTTCAGTCCAGCTGTGGGACAGTAATTTTGACCTTAGTGACATAAATGCTAAGGAAGTATGAAGATTGTTTAACAAACAGGAGAAAGGAGTGTTTAGCAGCATGGGAAATCCCAAAGCACCAACCATCCTTACACCTTTCAGATGAAATAAAATGTATTTTAGCGGAAAGAAAAAACAAATTACCTGAGCTTCCTCTAAGCATGTTGCACTTTAGGTGGCTTTCATTATTTTTATAGAATGTATCCTTTTTCTTTGTGCTGGGGTGAAAGGTCTGTTTGTTGCCTGGAACAGATTGGCTGCTGCAACCTGACCTGGGCTGCACCAGCACCCAAGTTTGCCCTGTTTGGGTGTCCTGGGAAATGCTCCGCTCGAGACGATGCTGGATCAGCATCAGAAGCATCGGAACACCCGATGCTTCTATGGAAACCCACACCTGTGTGGCTCTCTTTGGCTTCCCCTGCGTGGGGAGACATTTCAGGTGTTCCTTAACATAAAAATAACTGCTTGGCCAGGCTGAAAAACAAAGCTCTCTTTTTGCTCTTCTCAGCATGGAAACACAAACCAGAGGTACTCCTGTGGGCAGAGAGGTTACAGCTGTTCCTTCCCAAGGTTCCCTTTTAAGCTTGGAGAAATAATATTGATGGGATCATAAAATTTGGACAGCAAAGACAAAGCATCCAAATAGATGCCAGTTTAAGCATGCAGGACACAACATGGAGAGGATGAAGGGGTGCAGTGGTGATCAGTACTGTGTGTGTATGTGTGTGGATTGCAGTTAGGAAAGCTGTGGTTTTCAGAGAGTTTCCCTCTGAAGAAAAAAAATAAATTCTCTTTCACCTTTCTTGCTGCTGAACAACATGCTACCATGACTTTTCTTTAAACATAAGCTATTTTTCTGTTTTGTTTTGCTATATATATTTTTTTTTCCTAAGCATGACGCTTGGCTCTATGTAATTATACGCTTTTTCCTTTTCCACTGGGTAAATAGCAGAGGAAAGGGTGAAAATGCCTTACGTCTGAAAGTCGGTCTCTTTCCCTGCAAAGCTTTACTCATACCCTTAGACCATCACACCTATCACTACACTACTGGTTTGAGACTTGTGGTAGATGAAGAGTGTATTAGCTGGAGAAGGAAAGCAAGTTTCCTGGCCCCATAATACAGGTGATTCCATGTGATTGTGACGTACGAACCTGCCAGATGTCCTCTTTTGCCAGATCCTCTTTCTTGGATGTTTAATGGTGCCAAACTTAAATGTTCCATGCAGCTCCCAGAGGATGGTCAGGTGAATGTGGGAAATGTAGTTAAAACAGTTCCAGGTGCTGTTCGAAGGCAATGTGTCAGCCGCAAAGATTTCTACTTCAAAATTTAAAAAGAAAGCCCAGCCAGCACTTTCTGTTGCCCTCTTGTATGTTAAAGTACCTTTCAGGAGGGTCTGGGTTTCTCCTGCTGGGCCCCTGTTGTTCAGCAGCAGGAACTGATGGAGTTTGTGCAACTCTTTCAGGATGTGCTGTACATGGGAGTGAATAACAAGAATGAAACTGATCCATTAGGTCCTCTTCTCCTGGCTAGGTCTACAGGAAATGGAAGAGGAGAGCCCATGCATGCCGTGACTGTATCCCTAGCCAGGGTGGTAGTGATATCTGACAGTATCAGGTCTGGGGGGGAGCAGGGGAAAAAGGGTGCACTCTACTGAGAATGTGCCTTTTGATGCTATTGGGAAAAGCCAAATATGCTACAAAATTTAAAGGGAAAAAAAAAAAAAAAAGAAGAGGGGGCTGTCAGCCTCTATTTCAGTTTGAATAACTCTTTCTCACTAGTTGAGTCCTCTGCAGACTCTCACTGGCTGCACTCCAGCCTGTTGATTTGTGCCCCACTGGCACACTGGCTCTTTGTCCACAGTGCTACCTATCCTCCCAGAGGAGCCAGCTTTACAGGGTAGGAACCATGCGCATGAGGCTGGCAGCAAGCCCTGGCGCTGCTGGCATTTCCCCAGCCCACAGGCACCAGTGGGGAGAGGATTGGTGAGCCTGGAGGCGGACATGAAAAATAGGAGGGGAGACCTCAGGAACCAAGTGGAAGAGGAGAGCAGTAAGAGGGGACCAGTGGACAGAGAAGAGAGGAAACAAGAGACTTTCAAAAGTTGTGGGAGCAAAGAATAAAGATAGGAAGAGGGGATTTAGGCAAGGGCAACAAGAGGCTGGGGGGAGGAAGAACATTCTGTGGAGCTAGAACAGAAGAGCTAGAGCATGGATACTAAAGGGGCTGCAATCATTTGCTTCCCCCTCCTTCCAGAGCAAGCTGTCAAGCCCCAGGATTCAGTCTCAGAACTCTTCTTTTGCAAAATCCACACCTCAAATGTGTGCTTCACACCTCCCTGCTCCCAGCTTGCTTGCTCAGCCTGCTGAGGTTCCCTCCATAGTTCCCACAACAGAGAGTAGTAGTGCACGTGTGGGTACCTGCAACCTCCTGCTGGCCACAGCTCCACACAAGGACATTGGAGGTGCTCTTTGTGTCGTTGTTTGGATTTTTTTAACATTGATGATGTTAGAAGAATGTAAGCATTGACAAGTCACGCTCTGGGAAGTGCAAGAAGTCAGGTTGCCTGGGCAACCCCTGCTTGGCCTCCTGGCATGAAGGCATGATGATACAGCCTCTAATAACATGATTACGACCTATTTTTTCCACAGGGCATAGGATGGACGAATCAGTGCATAGGATGGACGATGATGTGGGAATGAAGCTGTTGTCTGTTCCTCATTTGTTGCAGAATTTGGAAGGTGTGTAGTGAATGAGGCAGAGGGTTGCAGAAGGAAAGAGGACCGTGTTGGGGAAATGAGGCTGAATACCTCCTGAAGAGCTGTATTCATTCTCTGGGTCTGTCAGGGATGTTCTGGTACAATGATGGAGATTTCCCTGGAATCAGGCCCTTTCAGTGCTGTCACTAATCACAATTTCTTCAGTGTCTGTCTCTACCATGTAATTCTGGGGTTTGATTTGCAGAAAGCTGGGAGCATTTATATCAGCACCTACGAGAGGTATTGATGCATGGTTTTTTCTTATTCTGGACACAAATCCTCTCTGTTTTATCTCCCTGCCTGCAAAACAGGAGCAACCTTTGCCCTTAGTCTTACAAGAAGGTGGTAGAGATTATTTCATTAGCATTTATGAAATACATGTATATTCTGACAGCGCTGTAGGAATGTCTCTAAGGAAATCTATGATTTTTTGGTACTCACTGGGAAGTTTGGATAATGAGGCTGAGGGGCACATGTTGAATGGGAAAGGCAGAGATGTCATTAACACCTGTCCCTTGGCTGACTGCAGTGAGAATTCTGGGGGAAAAACCAGTGTGTGGTCATCTAAATGCTGTATCATAATGCACATGAGCAATTGAAGATTGCAACAGCAACCTTATGTCTGACTTTTCGATCTTCTTTGAATATAATTGGAAATACAGGATTGAAATAAATCATTGCAATCAGTCCTTAGCTGTTAGAGTCATAGAGTTACAGAGTTGCTCTCATGAAATGAGATTTCCTTTAAGTGCTGTTAGTATTTATGTCCAGTGCTTTCATTAGAAGTCCATTCCAGTCTCCATATTGCTCATGTACTGGGGGTACATTTTAGCATTCAATTCAAATACACTATAGCTGTCTGAGTTTGTTCTTTTTTTCCCTTTCCCATTTCCTCCTGTCTGTGCCTATCTTAAAACTCTTTTTCTCTTTTCTTACGCTATGTGAGAAGAGAGCAGCCCCATTCCTGTGCTGAGATGAAGTTCTCCTCTCCTTTTATAAATGGGCTTGCCAGAGCTTTGGTTTCTCAAATATTGATGACCAGAATTGTAAGAGAATTCCAGTATTTCATTGTCTGAATTGCAAATACCTCATGGCTGCAATAAACTGGTGCCATATAGTCACTTGTGTTCAAGTAGTACATAACCAAGTCCAACACGGGTTTTGCTTATCTTCCACCAGAAACATTATCTCTTAATCACTGAGAATTCTGCCTTGTGTTTCACATTTTCTCTTGCTTTTGCCACACACAGGATCTCAAGCTCACCCAGTTCCCTCTAAGGGCCCATTTGTATTGTACTTAGTTTGATAGTAAGGTAATGCCTCACTTTGTCATCAGCAGACCTTATTGGTACATTTCTGAGGCTTTTGCCAAGCTCCTTGCTCAGGTTATTAAATGAGATTTTTTTTTAAATAAGACGAGTGACCCCACTGCTAATGTCCTGCCATCCGCTTATGATTTCCATTTTTCTATCCCTTTTCTACCCCTCTGCCCATCAGTCAGTATTTTACCTACCTCATAATTTCTGTATATGACTTGGGAACTGGACAGAAGTCCTGGAAGGTATAAATAAACCTGTGCACCAGTAACTCTGTCTGCCTGAGAGTAGATTGCTTCAGCTCTGTGTTTCAGACTGGTCCACCTCCTGCTGCAGAGCTGTCATGCTCCAGGGATTGACTGAGCCTCTGTGCTAGGTTTCCATAGCCCTTTTCATGTTCAAAGAGCTACTGACAGTATCATTTAGCAGCCAGAAAAATCCAGCAGAAGTCCATCACCACAGGACACTTGTCATTTTGGACATCATTCTTCAGCGGCTTGATTTGGGCTTTTGTCTGTTTTGTGTATGCCAAGTGATGCAGAGATGGGTGGCTTCATCCGAAGGCTTTAAAGATCCTTTCTGATTTTGAAAGGCATGCTTCTGGAACGCAGAGGGTCCCATGAGAATTCAGCAGCGTTGCAAGTTGGAAGCTGGTAGGGTTCCCCTTCCCATGAGACTTTTAAAGTTTGCCAGTGAATAGTTTTAATTTCCACTGAGATGTAAAGAGTTAGCTTATTGGCAGTTTTCCTACCGAGTCCCTGAATAGGAAGCCTAGAGTGTGTGTGGGCTCTGGAGTATGGGAAAACTTATTAGGGGCCTCTGAATAAATGGATAGAAATATTTTTATGTTCCACACTCTCCATTTTGGTAAATTAAAACTGAAACCTTTAATGTAAATTCCTTCTGTACTGGTGACTTCAGTGTGAAATCAAAGAATAAGTTGGGGGTACAGGGAGTTTTTCTGGTGTTAGTCCTGAGAGAGCAATAATTTGCTTCCATGAGGTTTTAATAGGCTTTTGCTTGACTTTTAATACCTTAACTGTGACCTATGAAGTCAGTCAGCTTGAGAGATGTCACTCTCCTGATGCTTGTCACAGTCAGAGCAGGTCCTTTCACACAGGCAGGCTCCCTCCAAAGACAGCAGGTCACTTACATGGGAGCCACTTCTGTAGCTGATGACCTTTCTGCAAGTCACATAGCTTATTTCTTCCTATTGGAATGATATTTTGGTTATTGCAAGTCATTGATTTTGCAGTACAGTGGGGATTTTTGGTGAATATCTCACTAGTATTTATAGAAACAAAGGAGGTAGAAAGTCATCAGAAAGATGGATGGTGTTGGAGACTTGGAGACAGTCATTCATTTGAAGCAGGTGACTTAGATTCGGAGTTTTAACAGCATCGTAGAGGGATGAAGGCATAAATAGCTGGTAGAGCCAGAAGGCTCTCATTAAAAAGCCGTGTTCTGTTTCCATTCTTTGGTGTAAGGTTTGAGGCCAGATTCTTTTTCTTTGGTTTTCTTCTTCCCACCCCCCCCATCCCTTTTTTCCCCCTTTTTTTTAATGTTTGTAATGCTGTTACATCTGGAATTTTTGTATAATGCTGCAATGTATCCATGGAGTATAACTCCCATGAAAGCAGAAGCAAGGGTCCACTGAAGAAAGACTGCTGCGTGAGGCAGGGCAGAGAAGGGATGAACCCCCCCCTCATGTGTGACCCTCACTGCAGCTGGAATAGGAGGTGTTTGTCAGTTCACATAACCAAGTGAGCCCTTAGTTGAGGGCAGAAGAGCAGTTCAGTGAAAAACACTGATGGGAACTAGTTCAGAAGCACTGATATATGAGAAAGGTTAAAAGGAGGCACCTGAGTGCACATGAGAAGGATGTACGACAATAAATAAAGAACATATGGATTATAGGAACCCCTGATGTATGAACAAAGCAGGAGTGGAGGGAAAAACAATGTTTGGTTCCAAAGAAAAGTGTAGCCAATTTAAGTGTTACTTCTCTTTATTTTATTAAGTTGTGGCTCAGTAAAGCATGTATTTGCAATAAAATTTACTCTCTGTCCTGAAAGAAAAAAGTAAAAATTTCTCTGAGAAACAAGCAAACAAAAAATGCCAACAGATTAAGAAAATCCAAAGAATATGGCATAGGTACCTGACAAAGGATAGATGTTTTACCTTATAGGGCAGATCTGGTCATTCTTAGACAGTTTAAGAGTGAAGCCTTTTATCCACGTGAAATCTGTGCAATGTATGTTGTTTGGGGAGTGATTTTCATTTTTGCCCTTCAGCTGAAACAGTCAACACCCACCAACAGCCTTTCAAAACCCTTGTGCTTCTTCTAGTGCTTTCTTTGACTTTTTTGCTGTAGAAGGTTTGGCCTGGGCTCAATCATGGGCTTTACGATTATGTTTTATCTAACTGCTTCCATTGTTCTGAATTATTTTGTTCTCACTTATTCCTTCCTACAATCTTGCTACAAAAATGATTTGACCTTGTTCTTTGAGATTAGGTTCCATTTTTTTTATTGCTTATATTTTAATATGGCCCTGATCCACTGCTGAGTCTGCAGAGGGCTTCTGTAATACAAATATTAATTTAACCAATTACTTCTGTTGCTCCACCTCAGTTTTTCTGCTTTTGTGAGCTTCATGCTACATAGATTCTGGGTAGAAATGGCCATTATCAGGTTGTAAGGAAAGTAATATGGCAATATTCTGCTCAAGTACAATCACTGATGTAAAATACCCTTTGCTGCTTTTGTCGGAAGCCTTCCCACTCTAGAGAGAAGACTAGGAGTGACCTATGAGCAGTGAATAGCTCAAGTATTTGCATGTAAATAGTGTTTGTTTGATCTATTATTTTCATGATGCACTTTTCAAATATTAGCTGGCAAATATGGTTTTGGTTTAGTTTGTAAATTCAGATGACTTTTTCTTTTTTTTTTTTTACCACCCCACCCTTCCCCTCCACCAGCTTGCTTTTATTTTCTCCTGTCTTGCATCTTTTTTGGAAATTGCTATTCAGCAGAGTAAGGCAGAGGTCAGGGCAGGCCAGTGTGGGCAGCTGGGGACACCCGAGCTCATTGCGTATGCACGAAGGGAACACGTGCACCCTTCACAGCAGGGCCACGCTGCTGCCTTTAAACACAGCCAGCCTAGAAAGCAGCAGTGCAAGTCTTTACCCCAAAAAACAGTCCTAGTCTGTACTCTTGGAGTGCATTATTTTTGTGATGCTTCTTTATAGCTACAGCTTCTCTCGCTTTTATTGGACTTGTTGCTCACTGATCCGGTAGCCTGGAAACAGTGGCTGCTTTGGCACGCTTAGGTAGGTGTTCAAGCTCTACCTTAATGATAATTGGGAAATAAGCAGTGCCCTTCATTATTGTCCCGTGCCAACAGGGGTATCAGATGCAACATTTGTAAGGTTTGTGTGTTATTTCAGCATTGCAACGAGAAGTTAACTTGAAGCTGCCCAGCACTTTACATGGTGGAGCTTTAGTTCTGAAATGCAAAGACACCATAGCTGCTGATGCCCAGGGGATTTTCTTTAAGGAAGTATCTTAATGTTTAGGACATCTATCAGAAAAATTTTAAATATTGGAAAAGGGAATGGAGTGGAAGATGGATGAACTGACATAATGTCCTAGCCACTTCATCCTGAAACCTGCATTTGAGCAAATTTCAAAAGGTTGAAGAATCTTCTTCCCATGAAAAATGAGTGTGAGCTCCAGTCCTTTCCATGGTTATTTAGGTATGCATTGCACAAAGGCAGCAGAGCTTGTAGCTGCATGAGTGCAGTCCTCCCTGTGGAGGGGTTTAAAAATTAACAGAATCCTGAAGTTCTTCAAGAAATTTGCTATCATGCTTGTTGGGGTCAAGCTCCATACTGCTCCCATTTTACATACACATTTTTAACTGGGAGAAGGTTTGGAGTGTGAAGGAGTTCTTAGGTAGTTCTTTTGCCCCAAGAAGGTGAAGGGAAGCCTGGAAGAAAGGAGGAACCTGTGCTGGACTTTAGGCAGGCAGTTCAGCTTTTTTATAGTTCCTGTTAGTGTAATCAATAGTGTTCTGCTCTCCAGAACATCCCTCAGAATATCTTAGTTCACAAGTGAATGTTGTCCTTCTCACTCTCCTCAGTGAAATGATAATTCTGATTTTTTTTTTCAGAGCTGGAAAAGGAAATCACCAGGAGACCGAAGAAAGTCTGCATTGTTAAAGTGGTGGGAACAAGGAACCTGTGGAAAAACATCGTAGTGTTGTGTGTGAACTCGTAAGTCCAGTCTCTTTGTTTAAATAGTTGTGTGGTCAGTGAACTAGAGCAGCAGTGGGGAGTGATGAGGGAGCTCCACTGTCTCCTAGTGTGGGACCCTTCACTAATGTCTCTGATAAATGACCCTGGAAAAACACCAGCTGTTGCAGGGAACTATATTTTTATGGCAAACGTGGAGGAGCTCATTGGCTGTTTCAGGCAGCAGAACTGCATCTTCTCAGGTGCTGTGCTGCAAGTGCGTGTCTGCCACCAGTGGTCTCGTGTGGCCACGTGCTGTAGGTGCCCATGCATGCAGACATCTGCTTGGCATCCCAGGTGGGAGTTTTGAAACCATTTATGGCACAGGAGTGCAGGTTCAAGTTGTTCACATCTGATAGGGCTGTGGCGCAGAGGAAGATGTTGCAGGCCAGTAATACGGGTCTGCTCCCTCATTTAACAGCTGTACTTGGTGGGTCTTCAAAGGCAGATTGCAAAGTGCTTCTGCACTCCCAGAGCATGTACAGGGTCTCACACAAAACAGTTTGGACATGCTCGTGTGGGCAAAAACAAGCATCAGCCTGAAGGTTTTGCAGGTTACAGGCTCTAAGGCCTTCTGTCCAAAGCTGAACACCTTGTAAAGAGGAAATGCATGGGCTTGCAAATTTTGGGAGGGCACCAGCACTGCATTTTCTAATTTTTCCATCTTGTAAAATGCCCATTTGAATGTTTCATGATTTTTTTTTTTTTTCAAATGGGAGGGGAGGATGAAGAAGACTGGGAATCCCTTTTCTCTGCTAGGTTTCAAAGTATGTAGCTCTCTTATGGCTTTTTCTTCCTCACTTCAAGGCTCTCCTGTGCAGCCCTCACTCCTGTTAGCAGGCTTATGGATCAGTCATCATCCAGAGGGGGCAGCCCCTATGCTGGGCAAATAGTCACCCAGAAGCACACAGATTTCAGGGCTCAGTCTCCAGTGCTGCTGGTTGCAGAACCAACTCTGGTTTTATGAGTTTTGTGTCTCTCTTCCACCCACCAGTGAGAGACTCCCTCTGTTCTGAAACAGTGTTTTCCCCTTAGGCTCACCAAATACATTTAATAGGCAGTGTTAAATGTACTTGTGAAAACTGTTTACATGGGGAATTTTCCCCTTCTCCCTCACCCACATTAATTTGCATATTTGGAAATTCCCTAAACCAGAACTAGGCAGCCCAAAGAATAGCTTCTGGCAGTAGCACATGAAGGCTGTTTGCCGTTCAAGCAGAGCATGAAGCAGATGTATGGCTGAGGAAATAGATTTCCTGTTTGTTTTCAGGGGGTAAAGAAAAATATTTGATTTTACTTCTGTTATTCCTGTTAGACAGGGCTGTGCTGAATTTTTAGTACATGGAGAAGGAACCTTTTGCAGGGAACAATAAGGAATTAAGGAAGTCAAGGATTTAGTTTTAAAAGTAACTATTCTGAGCTGCTCACCAAGTTAAGACAATAGGGTAATTCCTAGGGAACAGGCTGGAAAGCAAAGTCCAAATGATACAATAATTTAGTTTATAGGTCATGGCCTCAATAGCAACTTCCACAACTGTTTTTGCATGCATAGAAGAGAAAGACAGAAGAAACACTGGTTAACTCAGTTAACTCTGCCCTTTTACTACTGTTGTTTTGCTGATTAATATTTCTCTTATGGGAGGAATCAGCTATAATCTAGTTATCCAAAGCAAATGTCATTTTTGTGTAACAGCAAGCACTTGTGCCCCAAGTGCACAAGGGTTTTATCAGTGGGAAGGTGTTTGGTGTTGAGGGTGGGGTTTTGAACTAGAGCATCGTTTCACAAGTTTGCACAAGAAGCTCTTCAGGCCCTGGGCTGTCATGCACCCACCAACTGCATATCCCCCCCAGCTGTTTCTATGCTTATTTTGATACCCAGTTGACACTGACAGATCTTCAAATTCCTGACCTTCAGGAGGATGGAAGTGTATCGGTGTAATATACCTGCCATCCTTTTTTTCTTTTGGAGGTCTGAATCTGTGTCTCCCACTTTCTCAGGCACTGTTAATGTGTGCCATGAGGTTTGTCTTGTGTAAGTGCCAGGGGTAGGAGGCTCTCCCTGGCAGAGGTACTTGAGCTGTGATGGGTGCAGTTGAGAGCACTGACCTCTCCTGTTGCACCTCTGCTGCTATTTTGTACCACATCAGAGGTGATGCTGGGGCTTCTCATCTGGCTTTTGTACCTCCAGCCCCTTGCTCTTTCTTCCTTTTTTTTTTCTTTTCTATTTTTTGGAGGCGCAGAGTGAGACAGGAGAAAGAGGAGAGAAATGCAATGGGAAGATGTCGATCAGCGGCATCTCAAACAAGGCTTTTAAAGAGGAGGAGACACGTTGCCATGAAGGGAGGTGTAAATGTGTAGACTGAATTAGAGTTTATTGTTTCATAGATCTAATAGTCATTGAAGCACATATGCACATTCCCCATGCCCTGATCATACCATGAGCAGCAGATATGTGAATAAAGCCAGCAAAGATTTGGTTGAATAGAGATTTTTTCTTTTGCTTCTTTTCATCATTGCTTATTTTTACAGTAGCACCTAGACATAAGTTTCTTAACTTAAAGGTGTTTTATTCCTGCTTTAGTATCTCCCTACACTGAATTACATTGCAGTGTGTGTTCTGTCCTCTCAGCAATGGTCTCTCTTTCCCTCCCCTGTTACCCCCAGGCTGACTGGTTATGGCATACACCACTGTTTTGCAAAAAGTATGATGGGGCATGAAGCGAAGATGGCGATTACCCACAACTTCTATGCGGACTACTACACCATGGCTGGGATTGCACTGGCATCCTGCCTGGCCATGTGCCCTGTGGTCGGGTTTCTGGGGAGGAGAGGAGGACTCCTGCTCTTCATGATACTTACAGCTCTGGCATCACTCCTGCAGCTGGGCCTTCTCAACTGTGAGTTGGAGATGAGAGCTTTTCAGGACCACGCAAGCTTGACATGCAAATAAGGCACCAGGAAATACTAGCATTTCCTTTGCCTTTCCCAGATTTGTCCTGTCAAACACCTGCCTAGTTTGAGAAGCTGAATTTGTTTGAAGGTTTCCCCAAACACTCGTTTCTCAGGCTCATTAGCAAGAGGCATTGTATTCTGGATGATTCCCATGGTGAAGCTTACTGAGCATTGGTGCTGCATCCGGGGTTGTCGCTGAGAAAACAAACAAGGAAACAAGAAATGCTTTTGATTTTATTTTAGTGAAATAGCCCCCAAGGAAAAAACTGGATAGGGATTGGGAAGTGAAAACTTTCCCACTCGAGTCTGCTTCTCAAGTGGCCTCTAAATCACGCAGAAGTTAGTGCAGTAGGTGTATGTCCTCTGCCAGCCCTTAACACCTTACTATGAATAAGTAATATACAGGCAGCATGGAGTTATGCAGCTGAAAGACCCTACTTTTAACACAGTGAGTATGTATAGTCCATGTGAATGTATACACATGGTTTTGGAAGGTGACACAGCTTTTCAAACGGGTTGTTCCTGACAAAAGTGAGAGTGTCCCCCCCTTCCTTTGCAGGCAGTAACTTTTGTCTGGCCCTTTTGAGATGCTTCAGGTATTAAAACTTCTATAGAAATATTCCCTTTCCTTTTTTGATTTTATTTCATTGTCTTCATTTTTTATTGGTTGAGGAGGTTGAACTTGATGAATCAGAGAGATGTTGAAGCAGAGGGAAGGTGGGATGTGCCTTGCCACTCTCACAGTTGCCAATCATTAGATAGATCCCTGTCCCATGAAACCCCACCCCAAGGAAGGGGAAGAGGGTTGAGACATACTTTGGACAAACTGGATGTTAGACGAACACCAGAACACTGGTTATTCCTGGTTTTAATTTCTAAGTTTAGAAATAATTGAGGGCCTTAATGAGAAAGAGCTTTTTGCATTGAGGGTGGAAAGTTTTCACATTCCTGCATATGCTGGAGGCAGCTCTGAACCAACAGGAATTGTCCATATTTACAGACTGTGTTTCCTGGAGGCATTTACTAAGTTAACCTTTACCAAACACGCTGTTTGTGGGAGTGTAGGAGGCAAACAGGGAACCTCTTTCATGACATGGAGGAAACTCCAGCATCGTGTGTGTTTGCTCCCAGCTTGGCACAGGTGTTTACATTCCCTTTGAGCACATATTTACCATGTCCAGGAATCCCAGCTGAGAGTGGGAGAAGTCCCGTGGCCCCACCTCATTCCCAGTCTGTTGATGGACTGAGCCCATTCACACGCAGATCTGCGCTGTGCAAGTGTGCACCCCCCCAAAACTCCATGTTCTTCTGGTGGTGTCCATCAGGGTCTCTCTACATTTGCCCATTTTAAATTTTTTTTAAGGATGGGAGATGTTTGTTGAGGCTGTTGAGGTAATAAACACACACTTGCTTAGTTGAGAGAAGGTGTGTCAGAGCCTTTAGTCTGCTCCAGAGCCACAAAAATCTGGTTGCAATTTTTCAATTAAAAATTTGATGCAGGGGTGGGAAGGATCACCCTGTAGGACTCATTACAACCTTTTCTATAATAGGTTTAGGTGGTTTTGTGAGCCGAATTGCTAAAACTAAGATCAGGCTTGTCTTTAGGTGCTTGGTGCTACATTGGCACTCAATGCAGTGCCCTCGTCAGCCTTTCTGACTCTACTCTTCATGAGAAGAGGAGATAAAGGCATCCTCGAACTTCAGAGCAGCTCAACTCCCCCCAGTCTCCCCCCAACTCTTCCTCAGAAGAGCTAGTGTTTGGAGAGAAGCACTGCCCCTGCTTATTATGAAATCCGTCACAGCACCCTGCATGTTTTTTGAGTGTAATTGGCAAATGAAATCAGAATTTGAGAGTGGTGTGAGAGAGAGGGGTATATTCTCCACCAGCCACAAACCTGCAGCAGACCTTGAAGCTCACCATGTTTAAGCCTTCCTCTGAGCTCCGGCGTGTCACCTTTGGGAAGTCACAGAATCCTGGTGGGAAATGACCAGCAGAGCTGTGCCCAGCTTGTGCTGCTGCCCTTCCCTTTGCTGCCCAGTGCTGCCATGTGCTCAGGATTGGTGGCTAGTGTGACACATGGACCATCAGTTCATGGTTTTGGAGAGGAATAGGTCTCCCAACAGTGTGACAGCACTGATGCCCAGATTTTGCTCTCTAACCCAAGCTCCCGTTGGCCATTCCCTCGGGGCTGGAGCAGGAGGGCATTTTCTCTTCTCCCCTTTCATTAACAACAAAGAGCCCTTTGTGTTAATCCCAGCGGTAATTCTGGGGCTTTTAAATATGCTTTGCTGCTGGTTTGTTATCACTGTCTCATTATCATGCAGTCTTCCAGCTGAGATGTGCCTGGAAAGAGCATGTCCTATCTGGTGGCTGGGATTTGGCATGGGAAAGAATTGGGAGTGGGGGGGTGGGACTAGGGTGGCCTGTGGGATTTACCTTTTTTCTTTTCTTTTGGATAAATGAACATATGAAATCAGTACGTTCTTGTTTTCTCTCCCTTTCTCTTTTTTATCTTTGTCTGACTTCTGTGGCCTTGGATCCAGTGATTGGAAAATACAGTCAACTTCCAGACTCAGGTATGGTTTACAGACAAATCAGCATCATGTGGGAAGCACTCCCCCAGGTAGATACAAAAGGCCTGGGCCAAAGCACCCAGAGCAGAGCTGCTGCCACAGAGGGGTGCAGGAGGAAAGCCCACTTCTGTGCAGTGCCTTGAGACCCCACTCGTAGGCAGGCCTGCTCATCTCGTGCAGCCTCTTGGTAGCATCCCCTCCACAGAGGCTCACCTCTGCATGTCAAGAGAGGATGCAGAGTTCCCCCAAGGTTTGAGGTACAGGGTAAGGCTTTCTCAGAAAGTCTTCTCCTGAGAAGCAGCATTCCCAGTTCAGGAATCTCAGATTTTTTTTTTTCCCCCAGAAAAGAAAAGGGGATTAAAACACTTTAAGGATGCTTTTGATAAGAGGACTTAAACACCTCAAAAATACTTTCCCAAGCTGAAGTACTGTAAGAGCAATGCAGGGGCAAACTACAGGGGAGCAAAATTTACCTTTGTGTATCAGATTTGCACCTGTCTTGTCCAGCTTTTCCAAGGTCTGTTCTGCTGAGCAGTCATGACTCCCTGAGGGGGTCAGTGGTATAGCCTCACCCACTATGCAAGAGTGGTCAGAGACCCATGGTTTTCAAGGTGCTGTGCTCACCTCCTCATCAGCTGGCAGAATTTGCTCTCTCCCCCAGACTTGGGGTGCACTGCAGAAAGGGCTTAGCCCCTGAGCAGACTGTAGCCCATTTCAGAAGATGTAACCAAAGAGCTCCCAAACACCTTTTGCTCTCCTGACAGCCGGTATATTCAGCAAGAACAAAAGCAGATTTTAATTTTCATTGGATCCAACCCAGACGGTATGCCTGCTTGGGACTGCACTCTGATGAGCAGTTCTTTCTTCAGGCAGGTCTTGAGGCTTGGCTGTGGAAAGGTGGGGGAGCACTGGCTGCAAAGTTCCTTTCCCCAGTGCTCTTGTCAGGCAGGATGTGTTCCCCTTGTACGGTGCAATATTCTCTGTGAGTGATGTGGCCTCCTTGCTGGCCAGGACAGGCCACATGAGCTTGTACAGCCCTGGTCAGATGTCCCACCCCTGCCCACAGAAGGTGGCAAGTGGGGATCAAGTAAGACATGTACAGTCATCATGGCCAGAGACAGTTTCCTTGAGCTTTGTTAAGGTTTACTGGGGTTTCTCCAAGTGCTTGATATAGATACTGTGTGCTCCCAGGAACCTTGCTGCCATCCAGCCATGAAATGATTGAGCAAACGGCCCTGACTTAGGGGACTGCTTCACCTTCCTTGGCATCACCCAGAGTTGTTAGGCAAAGGCTGTCAGGCTGGGAGTTACAACAGCGTTTGCAGACTGATCACGTGCAGGGGCTTAGCACAGAGATGAGAGCACTTCTAGTTCTTTCCTCTCTTGTCCTGGAAGCCTCCTCAGTGCCCAAGCCCCACTGTACAAGACATTCAGCAGCTTGAGGGATATTGCCTGCCTCCACTTGTCTGTCAAACATGAGAAGGAAGAGGCTGGTGCCTAAAAGACTGCCCAAAGATCTGTTTTTTCATGGGTTTTACGTTTTCTGGGCA
Source organism: Ifrita kowaldi (assembly GCA_013398055.1). NCBI lineage: Eukaryota > Metazoa > Chordata > Aves > Passeriformes > Cinclosomatidae > Ifrita > Ifrita kowaldi. The sequence goes on along the minus strand of VZRS01002741.1, from coordinate 31,408 downwards.
TAAAAAATTCAGAGATTACTGCCATTTTTTGACATGACATGATTTTTTTTCATGTCTGTTTGTATCTCAGGTGCTTGGGGAATGGATTTTATAAAACCAGTTTTAAATTAGTATTACAAAATTACTCAAATTCTTGTCAAGGGAGAAGAGTAATATAAACCTCTTTACTTGTTTTCTTTCTTGGAAATTTGACCTCATTCTTGCTTTTTATGAACACACTTCTCTTGCCAGGTATGAGTGACAGCGTCAAAGACAAATTCTCTGTTGCGTTTTCCATTGTGGGTATGTTTTCTTCGCATGCTGTTGGAAGCCTCAGCGTGTTCTTCTGTGCTGAAATCACACCCACAGTAATCAGGTGAGACTTTGGAGCCCCCCTCAAAAGATGGGGACAAAATTATCCTCATTTAATTGATAATGGGCTGTGTAACTTAACACATTGTACGGGAGGGGAAGCCCCACTTAATTGGAGACCTCACAGCAACTTGGGGGCTGCTTTTTAGAGTTGCTGCAGTCAGTCTGCCAGAAGTAAATGCTTGCCTGTGTACAGAGAGGCTTTGTTTTCCATGGCTCCACCTTGCGTCCCATCGTGGTGATGATCAGCAGGCCTGGCAGCACATGAATTGCAGCGTGGTAGGGTCTCAAATACTCAGCTGCACCACTTTGTGTGGTTGAACGTTGTCATTGCTTCACTAACTCTGTGGGGTTTGTTCAAGCAGTGATCTGGTGAGTCTGCAGCTTGATATTAAAAGAAAATTTACATGAATGTGCAGAGGAGGACATAGGTGCCAGCGATCCCTGCTTCCACAGGGCAGGTTAACCAGGTCAGCTGCAGGAGTACTTCGGTGGAAGGGAGGTGTGGAAACATGTGGTGTAAGTGCTTTTGGTGCACAGAGGTCCTCTGCAAGCCTGCCTCTCTGCCTTTATTGCAGATAAGGTTGTCTTTCTCTTCGCATACAGATCTATCTTAGCAGAGGCTCAAAGCTTTTCTGAAAGGGAGCACTTTCATCCCGGGAAATAGGAGAAATCAGACAAATTATCTTTGTTGGAGGGTTTCCCATAACACATCTTTGTATAGTCAGGGGTTTGTATAATTTTATACACGCACTGTTACCTTTCACAGCACAGAGGTTGTGCTTCTGTGTTCTGGATAATGCTTTCAGCAGTGCCACAGCAATTCAGGAGTCTGCTCTGACTCCACTGAATTTCCCAGGAATGTAGGTCGTATGGGTGGAAGGGAGAGAGAGTGGAGGAAAGAGGATACTTTTTTTTTTGTCCCCTCCAAATTATATGCCTTTTCAGTAACTTTGCAAAAGTATTATTTCAAAACTGTCGTCTGAGTAGCCAGAGTCTCCTTGCTCCATGGTCTTTTCTTTCAGGCTACCTAAATTTGTGAATGTATTTTACGGATAATACTATTTCCACAGCAAAAGGCAGTGTGAGCAGTGAGATTACACAGCAGCCCAAAACACTAACAGCTATTTATTCATGTGTGTGTCAATCAGTTTGGTGTTTGTATGCCTCTTTAATTTTCTCCTTGTCTCTGTTTGAAAGACACACAGATAAGGAATTGCCCGTGTCAGCCAGAAGAGAATCTGCCAAGTAGGGTCAGATGTGCAGTCTGAACTCAGCAAGCTTTTTTCCCTTAAATCACTTATGTTGCTACAGGGAGGGGGACAAAACCCTGGCTGGGAGACAAAATTCTGCTTCCCCTGACTCTGCTGGGTAACACCAGGCGAGTGACAACAGCTAGATATGCCTCAGGGTCCCTGTTTATTTAGAGAAATGATGACACTCCACGCTGCTTTGCCATCCTACCACCACGATAAGATCCACTCAGGGTTGTAATTAGGAGGTATAGGTCAGGACAGTGCATAAATCTGTCTCAGGCAGAGGTGTGATTAAGCTGCCTTCTGTCTTGTCTTTTGGTGGGATCTGACTATTCCCTCATAACCTGCTCTCCAAAATGCCACCCTGAATGCCCTTTGAGGGTTGGAATTAGATGATCTTTCAGGTCCCTCCCAACCCAAACCATTCTATGATACCGATATGCTTTTGATTGGATCTCGAGGAGCCTTAAGGAAAAGGGAGGCACTCGGGTTGTCTCTGGGGTTTCCCTGATTAAATCCATTATCTGCAATCCCCCATCCTTGAGGGCAGAAAATAGCACTGCCTTTACACAGAGTAACAGTGGCATGATAGCAAACCCACAGCACCCATCCATCTCTGCTGCTCTGATGTTGAGATGAACAGTTCCAGGTGGTGATCGTCATCACCAAGAGATGCCACCTGCTCCAGCAACATGAACATTCCACACTGTCATGTGTCACAGAGAGGCCCTTTGGGTCTGCACGCTGCACCCCAGTCTCCTGGCGGTAGGCAGCGGGGCTTCACCAGGAGCTACCCTTCTTTATACCAGGGGCCTCAGTACAGACCTTTGTCCCAACGCTGAATTAAAGCACCAAGTGTCACTGATAATCCATATGGAGTAATCTTCCCACCACTACAGCCTGCATGTCTATTAGATGGGAATCATCTGAATAAAATACAGCATGTCCTATCCTCATCCTCCACATACGTAGTTACTATAAAGAGGAAGATGGTTCTGGTTTTTTCTCTCAGTGTCCTGCTTTTGTGCCCACACAGCCAAAGGAATTAAGAGTGGGCAGCGATGGCTGAATTAGGGTCTTTTCCCATCAATAGCTGCCTCAAGCCAAATTTCCAGTTGTTGAGGAAATTTTCCTGTCTGACTACCCAGGAGCCGCTCAGCAGTCACATTCACACAGAGGGTCTGCACCAGTTCACAGCCTCTTGCCTGGGGGTCCTGCCCCCCAGAGCTCGATCTGCAGCTGACACAGCATCTTGCACACCCAGCTACCTGCACTGAATGTGTTCCTCAACACAGTGGGATGCAGGGCTGTTTAGTGAGACCTCAGCAAGGCCTGGCTTCTCAAAGGTGGTGCCTTGCTCCATGAGGCCAAGGGTATCCTGGTGTGTTACTGAATCTCTGGCCTAGGGTCTGAGTGCACAAAATGTCACTTAGGTACAGGCAGGGAAAACTGTGGAGGTTTTCAGGGATTGACTTCGAGAAGTGGCTGAACTGACTGGCAAAGCTGGAAAATCTGGTCTGATTTTAGCACAGGAGGCTGAAGCAGGTGCTCTCCCAAAGTCTCCTTTAACCTGGACATCTCTCTGGCTCTCTTGTACTCTGAGCCATGCCATATGTTGACCCATTTGCTCAATGCAGTCATGGCTGTCCGAAGACAGGATTAACAATTCTCTGCTCTCCTGAGGAGTGCTGAGAAGGCCCTTCCCTTAGGATGTCAGTGAGGATATCTTGCTATTCTCTGGAAAAACACTGGGGTAGCAAGCAAGGGAATTCTACCCCATGAAAAAGTAGGACCTTTCTGAGGACAAAATTTTGAACCAAGGTCCCTTTGCATTTTGCCCACATTGAGACCATAAACCTCATGCAAACCACCCCTCCCCACTGTCAGTGGGTGAGCAGAGGCTGGGGAGGTGGCCCTGATCGATCATCCATGAGGCCATGCCATGGAAAAGCACCCCACAGCAGCCCTGGTAGAGGGGCAGAGGGAGAAAACTGGGGCTCTGTGCGGGTTCCAGCAGCCCTCGCACTCCCTCTTCAGGCTCCACTCTGCATCTGGAGAGTGTTTGAAGTACAGACGGTGGCCCCTGCAACGGAGGAGGACCTCGTGCTGAGGAGGAGCAATGCCCCGAAGCACTCAGAATGTTTTTCTTTTCCACCTGCTGCTCCTTGTCACCTGCAAAAACAGTGTGAATCATGAAGGTGCTGCCTCTCTTGCCCTGTAGCTGTTTTCCTGATGTGCACAGAAACAGCAAGAAATTCCTGACAATATTTTCAGGTTTCCCCTTCTTTTTTTCCCTTTCACATTTTCACATCTGTAACGTAGTTAGGACCTTACCAAAATGTACTTTCAAGCCCTCTTCTGCCAGGTTTTGATGGCACTGCAAAAAGCAATGCCTACTCTAATTACTGACGTCATATGGAAAAACTTTTTCCCCCCTGCAAATCTGAAGCCACTTGACCCATAAATGACAGAGCCGTCTTTGTTGTTGCCTTTTCCTGTTTTCTTTCAGCTTGCTTGATGTCCTTCTACAGCAGCATTTAAAACTCACCTCAGGTCCTTCTCAGGGGGGTGGAGATACAATTTGGCCATAGCAATCACTGATGTAAACGAGCCAGGCTTTTGTTGCTCCAGAGCCAGCTTGGAGAGAGATTTGCCATGCATTTGGGACTGGTTGTGTCGATCACTCATGTGAGTGTATTAATGAAGTTGCAGGGAGGCCAGTTGCACAATAGTTGCATTCAGCTGGGTTTCTAAATTGCCATCAGAAAGCTGGCAAGTTTTTAATAAGGGCTTTTGCAGCATTTGGGGAAGTCACAGTTGTCTGTGAAAGATGCTCTGCTGAGTCTGAAGAACTGGGACATACATATGTGAATTTTTCATCCAGTCACTGTCACAAGAGCATCTTTTGAAACCTATGTTTGCTGTCCTTCGGCTATCAAGTAAGCAGCAGTGGATTTTGGAAAGGATTGAGTGAAGATTAGCTCTAACATGGTGGTTGGCTGAGGGAATTTGGCATTTGTAGGTTTATGGTACAGTGATTTCTAGTATGCTTAACAGTCAGTGAAACTGATTTTTCCCAAGTATTTGACGTGAAGCAGTCCATTTGTCTCCTGCGAGTCATCTTCTGCAAGAGTCAGTTTTTGTTGATAACAACAGCTCTGCATTGGGCCAGAAACTGAACACCTGAGCCCCTCTGATCTCCAGAGGGTTTGGGAATAGATGGCATCTCCCAGAGGAAGTGCAGGAAGCGTGTTGCCCGCACAGGCTTGGTAGGCAAGCAGGGTGCCAGTGATTAAACTTACAGGGAGATCTCCCTCTGCAGGCAGCAGGGTCTTTGGAAAATGAAGGACAAGCTGCCACTCTCACAGATTTTGTTAAAATGAGCCATTTAAGGGTGACACCGCTGGCCCAAGACCTCAGTTGTGCCACAGCAGGAGGGCATGGCCTGCCCCAGAGAAACACCTGCAGTGCCACTTCTGTGTGGGGTCACCCAGCAGAGACAGACCTGGTACCGTGAGATGTGCCAGGCCTGCCTGCACCAAGGCCTGTAGAGATGCTGATAAGACAAGGAATTGCAAGAGAGTTTGCTTGCATAGCCAAGCATCAAGAGAGACTACTGAATTGGTCTTTCACAAGCAACTTCTGTGCCTCGAGGAAGATGGGTCTATTTCCACATTTTTCTTTTTTCTGAAAATCGTGCATTTTGTTATATCATCAGTGTGTTGAGAAGTTCCAGCTACAACATGGTTTTGTGTAGAAAATATTTCAGCACTCAGTGTTTGGTATAATAGATCGAGGCAGTGGCTTGTAAAGTCTAATCTCCTGCCCCCACTGCTGAATGGTGCCAGATACTTTAGAGGCAGCCAAAATTGACTTCTGCACTTACTGCTCATTGGTGTGTCTTGTCTAAGTGGAGAAGGGTGGCATGCTAAGCAAAGTCTGGTTTTCCCTCGCTGAATGTGGGAATACTTGGAACTGGGAGTACTTGACAGTGCTGTCTACACACTCACATGGTGAAGCTTCTCTTCTTCTCATGTGGGGGCAGTTAGATGGGTGTGACATGATACTTGAGTGTAATTATTCCCCCCCCCGTGCTTCTGTTTGCAGGGGAGGCGGGCTGGGGCTGGTCCTGGCCAGCGCAGGCTTCGGCCGCCTGACCGCCCCCATCATGGAGCTCCACAACCAGAAAGGCTACTTCCTCCACCACGTCATCTTCGCCTGCTGCACACTCATCTGCATCATCTGCATCCTGCTGCTGCCAGAGAGCAAGAACCAGAACCTGCCTGAGAACATCCCGGACGGGGAACATTACACCCGGCAGCCCCTCCTGCCGCACAAGAAGGGGGAGCAGCCCCTGCTCCTGACAAACTCTGAACTCAAGGATTACTCTGGCCTCCATGACTCAGCAGCTGTGAGTGACGGGATCTCGGAGAACACCACTGCCAATGGGATGAAGTCGATGTAACTGGGTGGATTTTTTCCTTCTCCTCTTTTTTTTTAATTATTTTATTTCCCCTTCTTCTATTTCTTCTCTTCCTTTTGTATTTTATTTGATGCTGTTGTGCGGGAGGAGTAGCACTTTGGGCAAAGGTGTTTTGCACAGATTTTACAAACCAGTGATGGAGCAGACACAGAAGAATTCAACTCTGCTACTAAAGCAAATTTTGGCATCTTCAACAGTTGTGCAGATTACTCTTGAAAAGGTTTTGGGTGAAAAGACTCATTTGAGAAAAGACCTGGCTGGTGGTAGCCCTTCAGAACTCTTTTTTTCCTGCCATTAAATATGTATATTTATTTTGATTTATTCTCAAGAAGCACTTTATTTCCTTTTCCTTTCATAGATCACAAAAATGAAGCCATCTTATAAGAGGTGCAGCCATTCCAAGAAAGAAACCATGGGGGGAGGGGGAGTGTTGTTTTCTGTTTTGTTTTTGTGTTTCTTTAAAGGAAAGAGGGATCCACTGCAAAGTTGAATTGACTTAAACTTAGACTTGTGCAACATTCTTCTGCCTGTCTAGAAAGTCCAAGTGCCCAGATTGCCTGCTGTGTTTGTATACACTAAAAAAAAGAAAAAAAAAAAAAGAAGAAAAAGCAAAGAAAACCTGTTGTGACTCAAACTCTGACTGCATTTTAGGCAGCTTATATTTGTCCTTATAGCCCATGTGCACTTAAAAGTTACTTTCTAAATTAGTCCTTTTTTGTTTTCACCGAATGCATTGAAGAAAATCCTACCCAAATAAGCTGATTTTTCAATGAGAATCAGCTTTCTGCATTTTAAGAGTATATTAATCTATTTTAGGTGGTTGCCACTGGTCTTTAATAGTAACGTAGATGATGCAAATGATTTGACTAATGATGCAAAAATGAATTTTGCTGAGAATGGCTATAATTATCAGGAGGCCCAGGATCTCTGACTGCTCCAGGAAAAGAGCATAGACCAGCAGGGATAAAGAGTAAGGAGGATGGGCAATGATCTGTACCTTTATTCCAAAAGGCAGCACAGCTGGGATTTCTGCTCCTAGGAAATGAATGTCCTGGTATTGTCTTAAGTGTTTTTAGAAGAAGGGTTTGGGTTTTCAATTTAAGTGGACAAACTGCTTAAATGAGTGTTGGAAAGGAATGAATTTATAGCCTGTGAATAATGACTTACTGAACTGTCTTGGGCTCTTAGAGATGTGTTCTGGTTCTGACCCAAGAATATACAATGAACTCACCCTTATTTCCCCAATTTCCCAACAGTTCTTGTAAGATTTTAGTTCAGGAAAAAAGTTTACTTAAATTGGATCAATTCTACACCAAGTGAACATCCACTTTACCTCCTGCTGTGCAGATGGCACTTTGATAGTGGCCACTTGCCTTCTCTCCTCCAGCCCCCAAACCAACTATTTCCTTCGGCCATTGGCTTTTGGTTCTCACTCAAGAGAATATCGTGAGGATCTAGTTCAGTGCAAGGACTCTGTAAACAAACAGCTTTCTTGCATTGTAGTGAACCCCCCCTGTTCTCCCTCCCCCTTTTCCTTTCTCACTCAGGCTATCCATTAGTGATTGCTCGGTAGTGCAGACGTTCAAACAGAGCAGCAGGATGTCAATGTTGTACTGAGTGTCCGTATGATTGCCACTTTGTTTGATGTACATCTTGCGTTCATATGCAAGGGAAGTGCTCATTCGCACTTTCCTCCTCTACCTTCCCTTCCCCTTCCTCCCTTGCTGTATATATTGTCGATTAACTACTGTACCTAACGATTTCCATCCTCCATTAGGCTGCCGATGTCCTCTTACAGTCCCCAATAAATCAGAGATCCATGCTCCCCGGCAGGCCACGCAGTAAAGCAGCGCAGCCTCAGATGCTGACGGATGCAAGGGGACAGGTAGACCTGCAGAAGAGACAGAGGCAGTTGTGTTCAGAGTAGCAATGTTGTCCTAAAGCTGCTAATTTCCACAGAGGATGATGTGGACATTTGGGTTCTTCTTGAGCCTGGTAAGAAACACTGGACCAGTTGATGGTAGTTTCACCCAGAGTTACACTACTGGCTTTTTTCAGCTTTGCTAGACTTGCTGTGACAGCAAGAGCCTGATCTTCCTTACACTCAAGTTTTATTGTCAGGCTTGAGTGCAGCTGCTTCTTTTTGTTCTGTGCCGAGACCTTTGTAGTCTGTGTTCACCTGAGGAAAGAACCCAGCCCTTCCCCACTCGTGCAGTATTCACGTGCCAAATTTGTGCAATACTTTTTGCCTTCAATGCGAGATGCTTGTTGCAAGCCACACACATTCGGGGACGAAAAAAATGGGTTCATGACAAAAAAAACTGAAGAAGCAAAACAAGGCTTCAGGGAAGAGAAAAAGGGCCGGAGAGCAGAGAAGATGCAAGTGCAGAGGCAGAAAGCAGCGTCCTGCCATCCATCATGCCGTGGAGCCAGTGGCTCCTTCCTTCATGGTCTTCTTCGTGGCCCGTGTGCTCAAGCTGCGGTACAGCTCTTGTAGACCATCCACAAGCCTATAAACCCGGCTGCTTCCAGCACTGTCAGTGGTCCTGGTGAGCTCACCGCTGTTGTCCACAGCGCTTTATCGTTTCCTATTCTGGTGGTTGCTCTCTGATGACAGACAGGCACAGGGAAAAGAATCGTTGTTTAAACATGTCAACATTTAGATAGTACATACACTAGGTGACAGGAACATGCAGCATTTTAATTTTTTTAAGAAAAAAATCTTATGAAGTTGATTTGATTTGCTGCTTTTTTGGTTTTTTGCTTGAAACCAGGTAGTCGGTACTGATCTGCAATGAAGGGAGCCCCAGCTTCTCTAGTCAGTCTGGCCCTCTGCCTCTGTCACGACAATAAAATAAAAACTAATTTCCTGCCTTGGCAGTTCCAGTTTTGCTCCTTTTCCTGAAAACATGAACACTTCTGTGATGATTATGTTCTTCCACACGTGCTCATGGAGTTGGAAAGCTTTCACGAAACCTATCTTGTGTGGAGGGGTCAGGTACCAGGTGATGCAGCAGGGCAGAAGGGAAGCATGGGGATGCTTGCTCTGCCTTGTCAAGTCCTGCAGCAGGACAGGGCTCTCAGCTGGGGTCCCAGCCTGCTGCACCATTGGCTCCTTGGCCGTGTCTCCTCTGCAGCCATCACCAGGAAAGGCTTTACTCAGGCGGCTCTTTCTGGCCACCACAACAGGGGAAGCAGTCCAAGCTGTCTTGTCCGTTTTTGGCCTTTTTTCTGTGAACCTTCAGTAACCTCTAAGCCCATCAGTAGATTTTTTCTTTGGGTTTACCATTTAAGGGCTTTCTCCATCTTTGTAAGTTCAAACAAAAATGTGAAGTGACATTATGCTTGATCTTGGGGGTTTTGCCCTCCTTTTAAGGTTTCAGTACTGCTTTTGTTGCCAGACACACTGCAAACGGATAACCACAGTCGCCTGTTTGCCAGTGTTTTGTGGCCACTCTGAAAGGGGGTTGTGTGATTTACTTTTGGGTTTCACTGAGCAGGCTTCTTTTGTTGTCATTCTTTTTAGCGGAAGTATTTTACTCAACTGTTGCCACTTCCTGGAGCCAAACACTTTATTGGTCACCAAACTGGAAGCAGAAGTGCCATTAACTGAACTCTGTGAATGTCAAGTCAAGTTGCGCCTGTAGCTGGCACATAAGACAACACTATTGAGTGGGGGGATGATCTCCCCCACTGTAACTTTTTTTTATTTCATTTTATTTTTTAAGAAAAAATGAAATTACAAACCTCATTTTAAATGTATTGTGTAAAATGTTTCGGGAAAGGAGTACAGTGTGTTTTGTCTAGTGGGCGAGATCTCCCTCCCCATTTCAGTTTCTGATGAAGTTTTAAAGAATCGTGTTACTGTATGTTTTGATCATGAATAGTCTGGTGGTGCTTCCTCATAGCACAAGCTTAAATCAAGTACTGAAAACAGTCTTACAAGCTAAATGTCTGCATGATGTTACATCTGTTGTACCTACTGAGAAGAACTTTGTATGTAAATGTACAGAATAAAATGACGTTGTCCCATCAGTTTGCTCTCCCTGGTGTGGCTCCCTTGCAGTGACTTCTCAAACACACAGCAGCAGCTGATGCCTCAGCAAACAGCCCTACCCTGCTCTACAAACAGCCGTTTGTAAATCAGGCTAATTAAAACAGCACATTGATTTGCAGCTAATTATCCTTTATAGTCAATTACAGAAGCATAGTTGACTCTGTTTCCCGGGTGGTGTAAATTAGAAAGAAAATACCCTTCAACAGTTGCTTTTTGCTGTTCTGGTCTTGAACTGCAGCCAAGGACAGGCAGCTGTTCCCACCAGGTAAGGAGGGGCCCTCTGCACCCACACCAGATCTGAGACTTTGATGCCACTGGGGGTTCAAACCCTTTTGGACAAGAGAATCAGCAGCAGCTGAGCTTTCTACAGCAGCAGCCTCCCAGTTAGTTTTTAATTGCTGATTGTGGCACCACAGCAAGGTAAATTGATCACTTTTCTGTAGGTACTTAGGACAGTTGTCTAGCAGCAGCACTAGCAGTTTCAGTTTGTATCAGAAGCTGATGCTTGAGCTCGAGTCAAAGCTCAACTCGGAGTGAAAAAAAAATAACCTGGGTAGTTAACTCCTAGCTGCCATCTCATTAAACAAAATAGCCCATGGATCTGCCTTTGAAAGGATACCCATCCCACCTGAAAGCAAGTCCAGAGATGCAGCAGCAGGATGTTTTTCACTGGTGGTCATGGTACTAGACCTCTCTGTTTTATGTATATGCGCAATTGACATGTGATGCTCTTCTAGCAGCCTGATAGAGTTATCTATTACTCCAGAAGTCAACTGGAGCTTTTCCCTCCTATGTAGTCCTCAGGGATGCAAAAATAAGCTTTGTGAAACCCTTGTAGTGTTCTTAGTGCCCAAGGGATGGAAGGAAATCCAGTGTTTAGCACCAGTACTACAACCAAGAGGGGCTAAAAGGAGAAAGGTAACACTCATGCCACAGCTTTACCATACAAAAATGCAGGGTTTCTTTATTTGAACACTAAAAGCTGCTCTATTATGTTCAGTGCTAGTACACAGTAGATTAATTCTACAGATAGCATTAGGAACTGATTTCCCACCAGATCCCAGTCCTGTGTGGAGGCCAGACACCATGTGCACTTTTACAATGATGGGCATCCATTGCAGCATCCATTTGCTATCCTACTTAGCAGGTAGGAAAAAAATTTTTTGCTTTAAAATTGAAAATTCAAATTGTATTTGAAAAAAAAAATCAAGCCAAGTGTGTCTATATTTAATAACAACCACAAATTCAATCAAAATAATACAAAAGAAATATACTAACTGAATGTCAGTGTGAAAATTGCAATCAGTTTTTCTGAAACAAAACCTTCATCTTCTTTTACAGTGATGTGCAGTCAGAACTTCTCTGGAAAAGCTGTCATTTCTTCTTTGATCCTGTTTTCTATGAGTAAGGTGAAATTGCTGTCTGTGTTTTGAAGATTGTAGCTGACAAATATCTGCTTTTTCGTCTTGCTGGCTAAAACACAAAACAGAGTAGTCAGCCACAGTTTATTCTTATACAAAAGTGACTATGGTATTTAAGCAAGTCTCTTAAAAAGCTGCATCATCCAGATTTCTAAGATGATGTTCTCCACTCCTGCTGTGCTGGGTGCAGTTATAAAGGAACAGCAGAACAAGTCCCTGATCACTGGGGAGTTGAGCAAGGCTTTGCACATCACAGAAGTGAACAATGTAAGATTGGTGACTGTCAAGTAGTTTTTGACCTGACACAAGACACCATTAGTCACTGGAAAGCCTTGCAGTGCTTTTAGTGGATTTTTGGACACTTCTTAAATATCTTACATTGTAAGTGAAGCCACAGACTGTACTGGACTCTTAGCACTGAAATTCAGAGCTGGTAAATCTGTGCTGTGTAAAACACTAGAGGGGGAAAGCACACAAGAAAGTGATTTGGCCCTAATTAACTAAGTTCTGTTTTATGATGAACCCCCCCTTAAAAGGCCCCAAAAAGCTATGCACCAGTTCTGTCTAAGCTTGCTGTCAATTTTGTTTCCTTTAACCTTTATTCACAGAGTCCATGAATGCTCCAAGAGGCTGGAGAGAGCCTTGGGTGAACATGATGAAGCCAAGCACAAGCTCCAGGCTAGTGTAATGACAAATACCTAGAGAGAGATGCTACAAAATTAAGAGCTGCTTTCCATGACAGAGCTAATTAACAGTGACAAAAAAACCTGTCCACTGGGACAAGAAGACTTAATTATCAGAGTAGAAGAGATAACACCAAGAAGTGTTTTATAAATAAAATGGCATCCTACTTAGATTTTACCACAGTAATATAGCAAATTTGTGGCTCTCTTTATATATTACTGAAATTCAACTTTGTGAAAAATGTAAGTACCATGTAGGAAAAATAGGCACTAAATTTAAATTAAGTTGTGTAAAATAGAAGACAAAAAATAGTATTTGGGTCACAAGATATTCTTGCCAGGGAATGAGCTGGGAGGTAATGATCCCAGACACAAAGCAGACTGTTCTACTGAATATTCAAAAATATCATCTGAATTTTTAAAACTTCAGAATAGAGACACTGGGGCTTCAAAGATCTCAACTCTTTCTAAATAGGAAACTAAATAGTTAACTACAGAAAACCCATATATATGTATGAATGTACAAAATGTAGTTAAACTACTCCTTTGAGGCATTTTCATTATGCAAATGAATTTATTATTATTTTCCATTCTAGCAGGTTACCAGCTTCCTGACTCAGTAAGTAGAGCTGCTTCTGAAATGCAAGGACTCATTTGCCTTTTGAGACTTGGCACTACAAAATGCTGATATAATGCAGCGTGGTGCTCTGATTGCAAAAATTAGCACCTGGCACTAGATTTTTGTGGTATAAAGCAGCACGTTTTGTAAGCACTAGTGCTTCATCATCATGCCCTAAATGAATGCAATGCTAATTCTGAACTAATTAATACCATTATCCTAGCTAACAAAACTATACAGTGCACTGCAGTGTCAAAACTCAACTCCTTAATTATGTTTGCCTATAGAGTCTCTGGGATGCTGTTCCAGTTCCCAGGAACAGTGTGAATCTCTGAATTCCTCTGGGCTGCCTGTGCCAAGGACCTCTGCTCCCAGAGCTGTGCCCCAGCTCTGAGGGGCAGTGGGACTTTCTCTGTCCCCGCTTCCTGAGGATTCAGTAGGACATGTGCACTCTTGTGGAAAGGACAAAAGAGGGCAGATCTTATCCCTCCCTGGAAGACCATCTGCAACTTCAGAGTAAAGCAGAAAACTGCAAAGGACAAGGCTTACCTAAGAAGCCCTCCAGCAGGTCTGCTTCCCATGCAGCCTGGTTAATAACCCCTGTTCCACTGGCTCTTCGAAGCGGAGGGAAAACATCCTTGACAGCCATTGTCTGGGATGTGCTGAATGCCAGGGGAAAACTACAGCAGCACAGATCTGCTCCTACAACTTCATGTACAGGGCAAAGGCCCAAATCAAAGCTTGAAGAGGAGCCCAGTGGGAACAGAAGAGGCAGAACAAGTGTTAGGTGTAAGTTTGTAGACTATTCATGCTGCAAAACAGGCGGTGGAAATGAACAGCACCCAGCTGAGAAATACTCAAGGAAGAGGTTGATGTGATCTTCACCAAGAGTCTGCCAGTCCCTACAGAAGGAAGATTGGCACTAATCAGTACTAACCAGACATGGCACTAATCAGTACTGCAGCCCAAAGCACTGTGATTTCAGGATATGCAGGTGAGGGAGGCACTAATGGACAAGGACTTCCTCAAGAACTGGCCTTCAGCATCCTACAGGAAACAATCTTAGAATATGGGTTTATTGACTAGTGAGACACATCTTGTGCCAAAGCAATCAGGCAGAGTGCTGGGAAACAGTCCTTGCACCTCATACAAGCAGATATAGACAGATAAATGCAGGAAGAGGAATAGAAATGAGGCATATGTGTCTTCAGCAACAGAAAAGAAAAACATTGGAAATAAGGAAGGAGATAGAGCCAATACATGAAATGCAGCTGTCGTGGCTAGGACCCCTACCAAGCTCTAAAGAAAACAAAAGGAGAATGTGTGCACTGATGCACAGCAGCACTGAAACTCCTGCTCCAGGGCAGGAAACCTGACATTGCAGGAACACATGGCAGATGATGGAATGCAGCTGGCAGGTATAAGAAATGGAAACAGTTATGTGCAAATGGCATCGCATGCTAGTCCTGTTAGTGCCTGTGAACACAAGAAACTGCATGGAAAAAATGGTGACAAGCATCAGGAAGGGGAGGGGAGAGGGGGGGAAAAACTGCCTGCCTGAAGGTTACCACATGTCAGGATGGTTAAAAAGGCTACCTTGGAAGTACAACTACAAGCCAGACTTGGCTGTGAGCAGCATCTCTGCTATTACAGATTTAGTGAGAGTAACAAGGATTTAAATTCCCAGAGGAAAACTAAACATGAATAACAGCAAAGCTGGGTATTTCTAGCTGAGGTGGAACACAGATTTCCTTACCAAGCACTTTGTGAAACAAAGATACAGGGATGCTTGTTGATGATTTTGCAGATCCACTGGTCTCAGGATAGATAAATAAATAGATAAATAAATAAATTTGGACTAAGTGACCACGAGTTGACCTAAATTGCTGGACTGACAAAAGCCAGCCTAAATACTAAGGTGTGGGATTTCAGAAAGATGTATTTCTTTTCTCAGAAGTTCAGGTGAAGAGTAAGCACATAATTATTCAAAGCCAGAAGTGCATTATTGACTTTCCCCTTTGAACCAAAGGTGAAAAAGCTCTATAGGCCTTCCTCAAAATAATATACCTTAAGCAGGATCACACAAGCAAGAACTGTATATATAAATAATATGAAAGGGGCTGACTAGCAAGGAAACCTGCAACCCAGTGGATAGATGGCATGGATACAGAGGAACATGGCCCAAAAGGCCAGCTGGACCACAGCTGGCTCAGAAGTTTAAGATGAGATAACAAAAGACACCTACAGACACAAAGACAGAGAAAATAGGAAGGTGCATTATACTCCAAGGATAAAGAGTAACCTATAGACCAGTGCCAGGCAACAGTATCAGTTCTCAGTAACAAAGCACGGGAAATTAGTAATGGAAATAATGAAAGCACTTTAAGAAAAAAAAAAAAAAAAGAAAGAAAGAAAAAAGAAAGACAGCAAAACTGAGACAACTCACTAGAATAAAAGTCAGGTGACTCAGGCAGCCTCTGCCCTAGAACACTGAGAGAATTAATGGAAGAAATGGCAAGTTATTATGCACTTCAGCTATGAAACATGGAATAAATCTTGAAAGAGTGAAGATAGCAAGCACATGTACAAAAAATCCCAAAAGGAGCATGGGAATGACTAAGATAACTTAGAGCTGTCAGCTGGGCCCCAATGCTACACAGAAGATTAGAGCAAGATTCAGAAGAAACGAGTGACAAGGAGACCAAATGGAAAGTGGAATAAACTACTACACTTTATCCAAAGGAAATCCTCTCTGACCACATTTTTACTGACTTTCTAGGGATAAAGCACTAATTACACATAAAGAAATCATGTTATACAGTACCCCATAATATTATTGCCTAAAGTGGAAAGGTTTGAACTCAGTATGTAAAGAAAATGGTGCCACCAGGGTCGACTAAAACAGTGTTCATTAAAAGAGAAGTTATTGTGAAGAAGAAAAGATGTTAGTACTGTTTTTCAAAGATCAGTCCTGTGAGCAACCGTTTTTTATATATGGCCATGGAGGAGAAGTAGGTGCAGACTCATGGAAGTGCCTGACAATACAAACTCAGGACATACTGCCTGAAATGGAGATCAGCACACAGATCATTAATAATTCTGTGGTCTTTCCAACTGAAACAGAAGATGTAAGGTGAGACTGAGCAGCTCAGCATGTTGCTTTTAAAACCTGGTAAGAAGCACTTCAGCAGTTCACCAGTTGGAGCTGCATCAGCCACTGGTGGGTGATGATGAGTAACCAGCATGACACAGCTGTCAGAGCTGGGAAGGCGCTAGGACGCATTAGGCCGTGTATTTTTAATCTTTTCAGTATGGACATGGGAGTTTGCAAGCTGTCATTAAGATTCAGGATTTCAGCCATTGCAGTAGGTGTAGCATGCTACACGTGATGGAAAAGGAGGCATCCCGAGTGGTGCCCTTTAGGGTCAGTCAGATCAAGCATCTGCGAGACAGCCCTGGACTTCCCAGGCCAGAACTTCTTGAGATGTGGGGGCTAAAAGGTGCCAGATGTGATGAGGATTGGCTTCATCTTCAGGTAAAATGCACGTGCCTGGCATGACGGCCACCTCGCCCGGCAGTGTCACAGGTTTATAGAGAGTAGGTCACTTGAAACCCCACTCGACAGGTGCAGCATGTGCTGCCCCTGCCTCGTACCCACAGCCAGGATAAAGATATTAAATAATTCACTCTTGATAGTGCACAGCGTGCCAAGGCCGCTGACTCTGGTGCCGCAGACTCGTACACGGATGGGAAAAAAAAAACAAAAACCAAGGAATCGGTGGATTGGATGGAAGCTGCCGCAAGCAGCAGCAGTGGAGGCTCTGCGGCCGGGGCAGCGCGCACCGCGTCCCCCTGCGCCCACCCAGCCCGGGCTGGCGGCTCGGGGCCACCCGAAAGGCACGGCCCGCTCCCGACCCGCGTGTTCCCGGCGGGAGGCGGCTCCCCCGCACCCCCGCCCGCACCTACCCAAGCGCTGCGCCAGGCAGGAGGAGGCGGTGTCCGAGGGGTCCCCCAGGAGCGAGGCGGCCACCGGGATGCTGTCCTGCAAGCGGAGCACAGCACAGGGCACGGCTTAGTCCCGGCAGCGCGGGTTAGGGGCGGCGGGGCCAGCCCCCAGCGCCGCGGGGCTCCGGGGGGCAGCCGGGACCCCGGCAGCGACACTCACACGGGGGCTGCACATGGCGACGGCCAGGCTGGCGAGGGCAGGCGCGGCGCCCACCCAGAGGAAGAGCGAGTCCCGCAGCCGCATGGCGTGGAAGTGCCCCCGCTGCTCGCCCAGCTGCCCGCTGAAGTCGTGCAGGGCGA
>VZRS01002741.1:0-14181 GCA_013398055.1 Ifrita kowaldi | reverse complement strand
CCCGCTCCGCCGTGCCCGCCCCGCCGGGAGGCACCGCCCCCGGCACCGGCCCTGCGCGGCCGCCCGCCCCTCCGGCGCCGGGGGGATGTACGCTGCCCGCTCCCCCAGGGACCACCCGCACACGGCACACGGATACGCACACCGCTGTCCGCACCCCGCTCCCTGCACGCCCCTCCCCGGGCCACCCCTCCGTCCGTGCACAGTCTCCGCTNCGCACCTTCCCAAGCGCTGCGCCAGGCAGGAGGAGGCGGTGTCCGAGGGGTCCCCCAGGAGCGAGGCGGCCACCGGGATGCTGTCCTGCAAGCGGAGCACAGCACAGGGCACGGCTTAGTCCCGGCAGCGCGGGTTAGGGGCGGCGGGGCCAGCCCCCAGCGCCGCGGGGCTCCGGGGGGCAGCCGGGACCCCGGCAGCGACACTCACACGGGGGCTGCACATGGCGACGGCCAGGCTGGCGAGGGCAGGCGCGGCGCCCACCCAGAGGANGGACGAACACGCACGCCCGGGTACAGCCCCTCGGGAGCGCGGCTCCTCCGTGCCCCCTACCTCCTGAACTTGCATTCCTCCGGGTCTGTGCAAACTCCCTCCGTTTCCCACTATTCTCCTCTCACCCCAAAAGACGCAGCCCCCTCCCGGTGCGCAGGCACCCCGCCGGTGCGCACCCCCCGTGCGGGAACACACCCGCGGCCCCGGGGCTCACCCGCTCCGTGCGCGGCTTCCCCGGGGCTCACACCGCTCCGGGCATTGCCCCGCTCCCCGCCTGGGAGAGGGATAAAGCGGAGGCAGCCGCAGGGATGGGGAAGCCCCACTAGGTGGCAGGTGAACCCCTGCGTGCGGAGGCGCGCCTGGCACAGCGGTGGCTCCGGGGAGTCACCCGAGAGGAGCCCCGGGGTTTCAGGCTGAAGGGAAGGGGATGGATTGGTGCTGTGCAGCCTCAGGAAGGGGGAGGAAGGTCACGGCGACCTTGGCTTCATTCAGCTGTGGGGGTTTTCAGCATTGGGGATCTACAAAGCGAGTGATTCGGGTTTGCATAGCTCTGGAGAATATGGAGCCGTGAATAATTAAAAGGCCTATTTTGGGTGTGAATGTTGTGCTCATCGCTCTTTCAAGCGGAGCACAGCAAAGTCGGTCATTACTGGAGAGGATTTTCAGTAAATATACCGTCTGTTGCTGATAAGAGTATTGTCTGCTCCCTGATGGCCGTGGGCCTTTTACAATTGGAAGCATGTATCTTCTCGCCATCGGCAGGGCAATCATCGCTGCATAAAGAGCAAGCACGTTAATGGTACAGACTGGCTTTTTAATCAGCGTTTCCTCTGCCTCCAGTTCCCTACATACCACTAGAAATCAAAATTTCCGTTTCCAAATGCTAAGATTTTATTTTCCCGTTGAAGAAATGGGTGGAGGGAAAGGAACCCTTCATCACTTTTCTTCCCTGAGCCGCTCCAGTTCTCCTGGCATCTGCCAAAAGGAAATCCTCAGCCCTGTTAATTTCTGCCCATGCTGCCGCACTGACACTAAATCCCGGGAGGCAGCTAAGCCCGGCTCAGCTGCCATACCCCGACATCCCATGGCACAGGATCAGCTTGAAGAGAGGGGGGGTCGCACGCCACCTCCCCTGCCCTACATTTGTCACTTGCTTCTTGCACAAAGCATTAGGGGATGTATGGTGTCAGCCCCCCACTCCGTCTGTCCCCTGCCTCGCTGCTGAAACCGCATCAGGCCTATGCTGGTCCCCCCATGCCCCCAACTCCACAGCCAGTCCCAACTCTTTCCCTCGGCATGAGCTGGCCTCACACTAGGTGAGGGACTGCAGAAGCTGAGTCTTGTGTTGGGGCTCAAAAATCAGCCTTTCCCTGTCCGCGCAGCCTGTTGGAAAAAGACACTTTGCCTGTGGCAACTGTGAAATCAGCCAGGCAAATAGGTGACAAAAGCCACCTTGGAAGGGAGAGAGTGCTGGCTGCTTGCACCAAACGCTTCCCTCTCTCTGCTTGTTGCAGCTACAGGTTCACTCTGCACTTAGTGGGTAGGTAGGGCTGCCAGCTAAAACAGCCAGGAGCCAGCAGCATTGCAGGATGAAAAATCTAGGAACAGGATAAAGTGTCTGCTGGGAGCCACACAGGTGGTGGTGGTGAGATTCCTGTGGTTAGACACCTGCAGGTGATGGAGGAATTTGCCCCAGGCTTGCTTGATCAATGGAGAGAAGAGGAAATATTAGGGCACAGTTCACCTGAGCTGCTTTAGGTCTCTCTTTGGAGAGAGAAGGAACCCCTTTTGCTTGTTTTCTGCTGACTTGAAAGGCGATGAGGGTAAAAGGTAAGGCATTGCACAGCTCTGCAGACAGATTTATTCATGTAGGCAAATCCTTCTTTAAGTGCCCAGAGCCAGTTTCTTTGCTATGCTGGGACAGAGTTACCTTCTGCAATGGAGTCCTCGTGGAGGATCTGTTCTAACAAAGTTCTAGCCCAGTGTGTGTCTTGCATGCTAAACCTTTGTTAAGGTCATCTGCTGGAGTGACGTTTGAGTTTTCTTCACTGGTCTTTCCATGTCAGGCGCAAATGTCTGGTGTTTCTTCCAAGGCTGTCTCCAGGCTCGCTTCTCCCTATGGGGAACTGCCCCTATTTCATCATGCTGTGATCTGTTCCTCTTCTCATCAGGAGTCTTCTCCAAAGTGATTGTAACTTCCCTTATCCTAAACCCTGCAGACCTCTGAAAGTAAGTCATAGGGCTCCTCTGCACATTAGCAGCTCTACGTGTTTAATGCTTTTCTGAGAAATGCAGCTGCTCTTTGTAAATCGTGCTAAATCCTTGTTTAAGCTCAGAAAGGGAAAAACATTCATCCAGCGACTAAAATGCTGGTTAAGCACTTTTATTTGCAGTGCAGGTGTGTGAGTAGAGCTGTGCAGAACCAGACCATCAAGTGTGAAATGAATTTCTTGATTACAGCACTGCAAGGTCATGAGAATCCCTACAAAATGAGAAGGGAAAGCACTCTATATGTCTATGGAACATCTTGCATTTCCTTTAACATTCTCATCTTTTTTTTCCATGGCCCTGAAAGCAGCACCTATAAATAAGTCTGTCTTGTTTTTCAGGTATGAGGCTAGAATGAGCCTCAGCTGTAGTGAGAGACTGGAGAGAAAAATAATGATAAGGCAAACATACCTTAGCAAAAGCACTGCACGGTTATATGGATGTGTATATATTGCTGCTCAGGTGAGATCCAAGCTCCAGGAGACGTGGTTTAAAGGCATATACTTCTAGCCACCTTGTTCTTCTCCAAAAGTTAAGTTGTCCATAAGAGTCACTAGATCCTAAACCTTGATTTTTACTAACCATCATCTCCCCTCCAGTACAGTTTTAAGTAAGGAGTAAGTCTTCTTCCTGGTGACTGTGGAGTCGAGACATGTAAAGCGCATAGTTGTGAACTGGGATATCACTGAGAGCAGCAATTCTTTTCTGATTCCAAAATATATTCTGTGCTTTGGCTCCTGCATGAATAAAGTGTGGATGTGACACATGAAAAGGCAGTTAACCATTAATGTGTTTCAGTGAACCTCCTGTTGGTGCCTAGGATGTTCTAGTTTTCTCGACTTGTCATCCTTATGAAGAGGAGTAAATGGCTCTTGATAAAGCCAAGCAAAACCTTCCAGCTGCTCTGATAAGGCTCCATGACACCAGGCTGCTGCTGCAGTGGCTGTGCTGCAGTCCCAGGCTTTCAGGGATCTACTTGGAGACTCATTGTATGCAGACTTCCATCAGTGGCATTGGTAGCTGAAGGGGCCCTTTTCTCTCCCTGTGCCACTGAGGCACCTGAGGAGCTGGAAAAAATAATTCCTTTCTTTTTTTTTTCTCCGTCATTGGATTTTTTTTCTCGGCTGGATCCATCCTCTGATGTAGATTGTTGTGCCACTGCTCAAAAACTTGTGCTGGCACCATGGAGGGCTGAACCAGGAAAGCAAGAAAGGGAGAAGTGTCTCTGCTTACACTTTACAGTTACCATGGTTGTGGTGCTGTGGCCATCTAAACCAATTTAAGGCAGGGCTGACCCAGTCCTTCTTTCTTGTGCTCATCTAATATGATGATTAGTCAGCCTGGGGAACCAAACTGGTCAAAACCTTTTCCTGGGATGCTGGCATGGCGTATTGGTTAGATGTGATAGGAAATTGCTCCTGAATCATCTAACCACGGCCATAGGGGTAACCTGAGGACTCAAACCACTTTTTCAAGTGTTGATCAGCCTGACTTCTGGTCCCAGAAAAAGAGATGGACAGAGAATCCAGTCTGCAACTGCTGAAAAAGTTGCAGAAAATGAAGGAATCAGGCTTGTGAACTTGTGTGAAAATCAGTTTAAGAGATCTGCAAGGGGACTGCACCAAGTTCATGCTATGAATCGTGCAATCCAAAGCAATATCAAAGCTAGCCCTCTCTGAAAAAAAGGTCTGAAAACCACTAGTAAGCAGATGCAAGATATAGATGTACAAGCAATTCCACATCTGCAGTAGCTGCTATGAGAGTGTTGGCAGAACAGCTACAACACATCCTCAGTATCCATGTTGGTACCTAGGCAGGCATTGCTCCAAGGAAATTCAGTTCCTGATTTCCAAAAGACTCAAGGTGCCAGGTTTTTGGGGTTTCTTCTTTGGGGGGATTTGTAACCTCAGCTGTTAGGATTTCCCTACTGGTGGGATGAAGCCTGGAATGCAGGTGGCACAGCAATTCTCTGCGTGTTGTGATCCTCTGCACAGTGTGCTTGATTAGAAGTCATGTCTGTTAGGTTTTGTGCCTGACTGACATGGTGGCCTCCTGCAAATACCTTCCACCCTGCTTTATTTCGCTCCTCTGCAGAGTGGAAGAGTACAATAACTGTTGCCTACCTCCCTGAAGCCCAACACAACTCCGTGTGACACACAGCTCATAAGGACCTTTGTGAGACCAGCCTAAATTTCTGCTGTTATCAAATCAGACAGTTTTCCTTCATTGTCATATGAGTCATTGGAGGAACTTGTCTCAGATCTGTTGGAGCATTTGAGATGTGTGGCTTCGTAGGTGCTGGACGGGAGGCACTAACACAGAGTGACTCATTGCTCCCCTCGGGGACAAGAGGTTTATGCAGTCGACTGGAAATCATATTTTGTATGCAGATAGACCACTTCATGGTGGAGAATCCCAAAGCATCTTACCAGCACCGACTCTCCTACATAAATGTCAGCAGCTGTAGTGGGATCTACAGGAGCAATGGGTTATTACACACCTGTGACCTGACAGGGAAGGACACAGGTGTGAAAGCCTAATGGAACTGACTTTTTGAAAGGCTGAGAAGGGAAGAAAAAAAGAAAAAACATGACATAGTACTGAAAAATATCTTCCTTTATATTGCTCAATTCAATTCCTAGATCTTATGTGACATACAACACACGTGGTGGATCCTGATAATTTCTGTCTTTGTGTCACCTAGCAAGCTGCAAGGCCAGGGTACCAAACATGCAGAGGTTATGCTGTGTCCTTGAACCAGAGGGAACGTCAGTCTGCTGCAGACTGAAGGGCTCACTTGTCTCCTCAGGCTGCAGAGAGTCATGGCCATGGAAATTACTGATTCAACGTGCAGCACTGGCAGCCACATACACAAAGGTTTGACGGAGATTCAGGACTCTTTGGGAGTGGAATGAAATTCCTTTTTTTGACAGATAGTTTGCTGTTGCCATGGTTATGGAACTTGCTGCACTTCTGGTCTCTGCCCCACCCCTCTGGGTGCTTTCCCTCTGCTGATGTCAGGATTTCCATGAATCTTCTTTTGCTTCTCACACTGAGCCTTGGACTTACCAGTCTCTGTCACAAGACCCTTACCCTGCAGGTCCAACTGGACGTGCCTGCATACGTCTTCTTCCATTCCCCAGCATGCCAGCAAGGGCCTGCCTCTCAGTCTGGTTCTCCAAACAGCCACTCTCTTTCATTATTTTTTAAAGTGATGCCATGGCCTTTTCATTTTTCCATTTGCAAGCAAAACTAGCTGTACAAAATCAGCTTTGATTATTTTGCATCCTCCTCCCTGGGCAAGGAGGGAAGTTAACAAGCCTGGCATTGTCCCTTAGCAGCCTTCCAGTCTTCACTTAGAAGTTCCTCAGCTCAATCCAGTTTTTTCTCTTGGATTTCCTTCCTGCTCTCTTGGACACAGTGGTTTAGCAGAAAGAGTGAGTGTCTCAAACAATTGTTTGTACTTTGCTAGAGAGCAGTAAATGTAACCTGATCCGTAAGGATATGGCTGCTTTGGCCAGGATCTCCAAGCTCCTAGTACAGTTCTTGAAAAGCACACTTTAGATCGGAGATGTATTTTATTTCCTAGCACAAATATGTCAAGCAGCTACTGCTACCACCTCCTCAGTGTCCCTGATGTTATTGATGATTACACGGAATATAACTTCCACAAATATCACTTCAGTGATCTGTTTCCAAATTCCTGAGTTAAAAAACATTTTAAATTATACTTCTAATAGATAAAGACAGGGGTGTTCCCTATTTGCATGAAAACAGAACAGACAGAATAGTTTCGCTGTCAGAACACACTACCCTAGGAAAATGTTATCAGTCTCTTTACCGCATTTTCAAAGTATTACCCAAAGGGGCTCAAATTGCATCTTCAAAAAGTCTGTGTCTTGCCCTTGAGCAGGAGCTGAAAAATATCCTTCTCTGCTGCCCCTCAGAAAGCAAGAGAAATTATCTCCCTTTTCTGCTTTTGTGTTTGAAAAAGCTGGTGCCCTGCACTGTTGCTGCTGTTACAGTGTCCTGGGGAGGATGGTGGTCTTCCGCAGGATTGAAAGATTTGCATGTGCATGAAGTTACATGTTTCTCATGAGGCACACACTAATCAGGTGAAAAGTATCCCTAAATCCTGTGAAGACCCATAAATGAGAAAATGGGAGGAGAGAGCAGGACAAAGAAATTCATGCCATTTGGGAGTGATATCTTTTTTTAATACATTCAGAATCCGAGCCAGCCTCTACACAAATCAGTTGAAAAAATACCCGCTCCTGTGAGCAGAAGATAAACCTTGTAATGATGAACCTCGCTTAGCCATTGCGTAAAATGCTGCAGGGTGTGCTCAGAGGTAGTGCTGGGTGGTTTGCTTACCTACCTGCATCCCCACCTGTGCCAAGGTGAGGCCTCAGCCCATAAAACCCGGGCAACTCTGCCGACACAGCTCCCTCCCGTGCTCCTCTACAAGCGCCTATCAATCACCTACGCTGATCGCCCCGAGGGACAATGTCAGCGCTGGCGCAGCGGTCCTGTGTCACCACACCCCAGTTTTGCCACCTTTTCCTCATCACTGCAACTCCAGCGCAGGGATTCCTTAAAGCACAAAGGGAAGGCAGGGCTGGAAATGGTGTTTTCTTCTGCGCTCTCTGCTCTATCTTGGTGAGGATGCTTCCAGCTTTAATAAACCAGACGATCAAAGCCTTTGTGTAAATCCTGCCATCAGGAGAGCGGTTGTATTGCTGCACTGACAGCACAGCGCAGCCCTGCGCAGCCCCCCCAAATCCTGCTTTTCTCGGCTGCAAGCTCTTGACACCCAGATCATCTCCCTCCAGCCCAACCCGGGACGGCAACTGGTGCCAGGGAGAGAGAAATCCGTCAGTCATTTTCTTTGCCAGTAAGACAGAGATTTAATATACATACGAGTGATCTGGGGCCGGGTTTTTTCAGCCTTCAAAATCATATTTCTTTTCTTTCCTTTCCAGTCTTCTGACAATGCGTATCAGAGGCACCTGAGAGGCCAACGCAGATGCTTGATAAGGTCTTTGCAGTTAATTTGCACCACCGTGCCTTTAGCAAAGGGAAAAAGAAAGTGTTAACGAGTTGACAAGCACACTCTTTCTTACAGCAAGCAGCTCTGCCAGCCGCAATGCAACTGCAGGGAGGAGAGAGCAGGGTGGTGGCAGAAGACCTTGAAAAAAAATTCTTTGTTCAAACCGGTTACAAAGACTCCTGCTTCCCTAACATACCAAATCCGAGCTGCTTCAGGGAGGCAACGGATTCAGCAGAAACTCGACTTAGTACTGATGCAGGGCAGTGTGTCGCTATCAGGGTTTCAAGGATGAGTCGTTGGGGTGGAAAGAAAAAATTTTTAACCAAGGAGAATCGAAACAAAAATGGAGTGTTCGCTGGGCATGTGGGTCCCGTAGCGCTGCGGTTCCAGATTCTGACCTGTCGGCTACAAAGGAGAGTCTGACAGCAGTTCTACCCTCTGACACCGCCATTTGCAACGAGATCCTCAAACTGTGCAAATTTGCCCCATCTTACTTCAGCCTGAACATATACACACACCGCCCCCTCCTTCCCCCCCGCCAAAGAAATCCTGCTTAGGAAAGAAAGAACCAAGACCAGATTTCAAGAATAACTCAGACAAGCAAGTGAATATTTTCTTTCATGCCTTACTCTTTTGCATTTACTGAATTTGTTCCACATGAATGTAGAAACAGCTGCATCAGCAACAGTACTGAGGCTGGAACCTTATTAATATTTATGCCCGGCAAGCAGAGCACACAGGAATCAAAATGCCTTCCAATCATTGGTTCAGGGACCCCAGCGTCCATTCAACATCTTGCCACGTTTGGTGGCCAGGCAAGAGGATTTATTAGAGAGCAGATCAATTTCTCATCAACGCTCTCACCCTGTAGTAGGCAAACTGCCCTTTGCCTCTTCTTACCTGCTCTTTGCTTCTCTTCATTTAGTAATTTCCTAATTAGAGAAACCATTTTTCATCTCTCTTTTGCACTTGTGTAGTTCGTATTCCCACGTATTAAATACTCTTGAAGACTTTATAGATGCTTGAACTACTATTATTATTATTATTATTTGCTTATATGGGGCACACCCATCAGCCTTATTGTGAACAAGATGAACCAGGAAATCACACTGTCGCAGGTGCATTATGTGCTAGGGGAGACCAAGTGCAGGGTATGTGGCACTATGCACATGAAAGGTGTCATGTGGTCCCGGGCTGTCCTTTAGAGCCTCCTTTGGGGCTTCCTACTGCTGTAATTTTTGCTGACAAAGTGCTACAGTGAGAGTCCTTAAGCTGAGGCTGAGGGGTTTCCTTTCTGAGAGTACTGAGTGGGGTTCTGGCTAACAGCCTTGCTCCAGCTTTTGTTTTGTGAAAGCCATCTCTACGTTGTGTAATAAAGAGGAACTGGTGAGCAGGCAGATGCTCTTGGAAAAAATTAAACAGTCACAGAGTTTTAATTATTGGCTAGGAACAATGACTTGTAGCAGCAGTAAAAGAGAAAAGAATTATCTTGCGATTTGGCTGAAGCCTGTTGTGGGGAGGATGCACCAGAAGCCCTTGGCCTCAGCAGGGGCGAGGCCAGGGATGCCCCAGGATGGACAGCACTGGCAGGGGCTATGGGGCAGCTGCCCTGGCCCTGGGACCCTCTGGTGAGTGCAGCAGCATCATGGGGGGGGACCCTGCTCCCCTAGGGTGCTGCCTGGGAGGGCACACTGGCTGTGGATACAGCATGCCCATGGCCCAGACCTCAACCACTGGGGCTTGTTGGGTGACCAGAGCCCACCCAGCAGACAGAATAGTGTGGGGCCACCACTGGCAGTGTAACCACCCCTCACTGTCCAGTCCTGGGTCACCCTGGGTGTGTCTCATCAGGCACGCCTTGACATTAACCCAGGGTACTGTGGCCTGAAGACTGCTTGGCCTTGATGAGGTGTGGGGTTTAAGCACTGCACTGATGGGCAGAGACAGACTCTGGTGTGCTGACTGGACAGCTGCAGGCAGAAGGAGGAGGGCTGGACTTTGCTGCTCCTGTGAATGCACCCTCAGTGTTGATGCATTGCAGTTTTCTGTCGCCTCTCTGTTTTCTTCCTTAAGGATCGCACAGCTTTCCATGCTGGCATTGATGCTACCCTGTCCTTCAGCCATTGATGATCATGTTCCTATAATCTTCTCTCTGCCTGCATTTGTACGTTTCCATGTGAGGCAGGGGGTTGTGCTGCTGGCTTTCCCATAGCTTAGCAATTTTCTCAGGAGCCTGGGTCTGGGCAGTGCAGTTGGGCTGTGTTATAGCCAGGGGTTTTGTTGTGGGCAAGGGTAATGAAGGTCACAGCACACAGCTGTGGCTACTACCAGCCTTGTCCTTTTCCAGCGGCTGGCACAGCTGGCTCCAACCACTGACACAGACTGCAAGCAACCTGTGTGCAAAACCATGAAGACACACGGAAATGGAGATACTCAGCACAATTTTGTTTGCAAAATGTTCTTTCTCCATCTGCACCACCCTGAGTTCCTCTCAAATGTACAAAGTGTCCTCCCAGCCCACCCCTCGCTGACCCTCTGCTGAGTTACAATGATTCACGCTGAAGAACAAAACATTGGTTTGCCCTAAATGACCAAATGAGCCACCCTAAATGTACAGCTTGGTCTGTGGTCTAAGACCTCAACTCATGAGGGTCCAAACTTCTTTCTAATTTCTGTATAATACTGCATCCCTCCCCTCAATATACTGAAGGTCTATGTGCCTCTCTTGGGGGTTTGGGCATAACTTCAAGGTCTGTAAGGATTTTTCATCCTTCTGAGAGGAGCCATAGACAAGGAATGGGATCTCTGTGAAATGCAATGCTGAGCCATGGGACGGATGTAAGTTTCTTTTTTAGAAAAAACGTTCTAATGACCCACAAACTATACTGCAGTACATCCCCCGAAAGCACATATTTTCTATTATAAAGTAAAATGACTCTTTCCCTTGGGCTTTTGTTAGCTGGCTTTTGCAACCTTCTGCATCTAGCAAGGAAACCAGGACTTTCATCAGTGATCACTTCAATAGCAGAGGACAGAGGCTCTGACGGTGATCACACCCAACCTTGTGGTGGGAGGATGGAAACCACAAAAGGGAGAGGGGAGTGGCCACATTAGACAAAACTGGGTTGATCTTCTGAGTTTCATTAAACAAACTCTTGACTGTGATTGTGTTATTCCTCCTCTCTAACATCGAGAACGACTGTGAACAACCTTGCAAGCTGGCATTTCACCCGCCCTGCCGCTGTTTCCGCAGTCCCCTACCCACAGTGCTTTTACACCCTGGGAAATCAGCCTGGCGAATGAAAATGTTGCAGGCTTTTTTTTTGTTGTTCCTTTCTCTTTTTTGTGCAGCTCGTTTCTGCCGAGGGGGGCGGTTGCCGGGGAGATGGGGATGGAGGAGCCCGGCCAGGGCCGGCCCCCGGGCTGGGACAGGGGCTGCTCTGACAGACTCAGCAGTGTGAGGCAGATCCAGAGAGGGGGGAGAGAGCACGGGCAGCGAACAGCTGACCACTTCATTTCCCTGCAAGTAATTCACAACAAGCTGTGCCGAACCTTTGAGAAACCTTCCATCCCAAACACTCACCTTCGAATTAAAATGGTCTTTGCCTAAAGTCTCCTGAGGTGATTTGAACGGCTGCTGTTCACTTCTAAGGAGCCTGGTTTAGGGGCTGCAGAAAAGCTAGACCTGGGTTTCCTCTCTCATCCCTCTGAAAAGCAGCTGTTTATTTTAGAAATAAACACTTCACCTATTTTATTTTTCTTACAGTCTCAACAAGTTCTATACAGCAGATATACTTGAATACCCCCTGCTTCAAAAATGTGTATTGGTTTATTTTAAGGCAAGGCAGTTGGAGTGGGTTTCTTTCCTCCACTGTAAATAATCTGTTTTCCTTGAATTGGATTTTAAAATGGCTTCCTTTGAAGCCTCAAGCTGTTAGGAATGAGCTTAGCGTAGGTATGGAGGATGTGTAAAATCAGCTACTCCCCTTCACACCGAAATGGCAGTAATTTTCCTGGTAAAGAACTAGTATGCAGTATACAACACGCAGGATACTTGGAAATAATAGTAGCGAACAGTCACAGTACCTGTATTTCGCACCAGCTCTGCTGTCACCGAGTTTTGCTGTGCCAGGGTTTTCAGGAGCACACCCGTCTCAGCCATGGGAAAGACTGGCGTTACTTTGAATCATTACCTGGAGCGGTCAGTGGTCCCCTGGAGCTGCTAATCTGCAAGCTCTTCTTGAACAAATAATTATGGATGAGGATGTTGATTATGCAGTTAGCATGCCACGAAAAAAATCTTCGCTTGGAATTACAGCTACACGTTGTTTGCGAAGCGTAGTCAACCAAATAATTAAATTGCTCCTGGCTTAGGCCAGTAAAAAGAGATTGCACAGGGACTGCAAATGATCGGATTAATTTTTCTCAAAATCACTACTGAAGGGACAAACGTGAGGGTGTGTTTTCTAGCATGCCTTTTGGAGATGGGATGCCTTCTCACCGTAAGGCAAACAAAAGAAAGGTGTGGATGCGTTGGCATATCAGTCAGAGGAAACCGGGTTGTGCTGCAGATTGCCTTGGAAGAAGGTAAAATCAGATCTGGAGTAATCCATAGGCAAGGTGATCGAGCTGCATAAACCAGGTTAGAGAGATTAGGGACATCGGCACGTGGATAGAACAAAGGACACAGAAAAAAGAAGAACTATCTTGAAGAAATATGGGTTGAAAATGGTGATGTGCTTTAATCTACACCTCTAGAATAGCTGAAGCGTAGAATAGATGAAGTAGCCTTCATCTAGCGGGTCACTAAAACGGGGTTTAGTGGAGTCCCGCCCGGCGCTGGCTTACGGGGAGCCTCCAGGGCTATCCGCGGCTCGGAGCAGCCTGCCGGCGGGGCCGCACCCTCCCTCCGCTGCACACGCACACCGACACCGTGGTGTGAAACAGGCGATGCCGAGGAGCCGCCACGCCGGGCTGACAGCCCCGAAGGGCACCGGGCACGGTGGGAACCGTGCCGCCCTGCCGGTGCTCTTCCTCCCCCCGACCTCCTCCTCCTGCAGCGTGGGCATGTGCCGTGCCGTGCCCTGGCCGCCGCCGCGGCCCCCTCCTGCCCTCCCTGCGGCCGCTGTAATGCCCACGGTGACATACGGGGCTGGTCGAAAATAAACTGGCGGACTAGAAATCATCTCTGGAGGACCACATTTTCAATCCTTCCCTGCTCCCCCCCGCTCTCCTTTCTTCATCCCCCAGCATCTGTAATCCGCAACGAAGCGAAGAAGAGCAAGACCCGCTTGCTGCAGAGCTGAGGGAACCACCCCCCTCCAGCCCCCTGGCCCTGTGCAGCAGCACCCGCGCTGTCTATTGTCTGCCTGCGGGTCGCTGGTGCCTGCGGCCGGACGGGCGACAGCGCGGAGCAGGGCACTTGGCTGGAGAGCGGCTCCTGGCTCAGCTTCGGGGACCAAATCCGACCTTTTTAGGCATAGAAAGAGAAGCCGAGCTCGGCACCGAGGAGAGGCCGGCGGGGATCGCTCGAGGGCAGGGCTGGCGGACAGGAGGTTACACTTTACACCGCACAGCCCGTGCTGAGGGGAAACCCACACTCTACTCCCCCGTGCCGGGGGTAGATAAACCGGGTCAGGGCGCGGGGCTCCTGACCGCCGGTGCGGGCTTGTGCGGAGAGACGGGCGGCAACCACGGGAGCCTGGTGATGCCGGCGAGTGCGCGGTGCCCCCATGGGGAAGGGAGCCCCCCGCCGGCACCGTGTGAACGGAGACACGGGAGGGGAGGCGGGGGCAGCCGTGGGGTTCCCCCTCCCACCCCCCCGACGGCAACGCCCGCTGCTGCGGCAGGGAAGGCTGAGCGTCTCGGGGAACAAAAGGCTGCGGCGGCGGCGGCCGCGGGAGGGCGGAGGGGGGGACAGCGGCCGCAGAGAGGTTCCGCGGTTCACACGTGGGCTGCCCGGCTCGGCCGCCCCATCGCGGCTCTCGGCGCCTTTGTCCCCGCTGTCAGCGCCGAACCGGGGCGGCGGCGGCGGCGCGCCCCGACCNGGGCTTTTACACCGTGGGTGCGGCACGCCTTGGGGAAGGAGGGTACGGCGGGGGCATCAGCTGCCGTCCATCAGCCCCTCGCGGGCTGCAGGGGTCCCGGGAGGGCGGGGGAAGGGGCTCCGAGCCGGTGCCACACCCCTCCCGTCGGTGGGGGGGGGTATGAGGGGCGCGGTAGCGGCTCCGTGTGGCCGGGGGGCCGCACCCACGCGCGGCGAATCCCCGCCCGCCACGTGGCGGGGATTTGGCCAGGGGGCGAGAGAGGGGCGTGGCGGCACTGACCACCCTCCGGTCCTCTCAGTTCTGGGAGGTCATCAGCGACGAGCACGGCATCGA
>VZRS01002729.1:0-15180 GCA_013398055.1 Ifrita kowaldi | reverse complement strand
GCCGGCCCGGCCGCGCCAGCCCGGCTCCCGCACCGACCCCGGAGGGGTCCCCTCCGCGCCGCCCTCCATCAGCCATCACCGTCCCTTCAGACCCCCTCCCCTCCACCGGCAACGCCGGCAGGTCTCATCCATCCCCCGGTGGGAGCAACCCGGGATGATCCTTAGGGTCCGGCATCACCAGTGGGTCCCTTAGCCTGGTGGGATCCCCTCCGGACCATCTTTAGGGTCCCTTTCAACCCAAACCAACCCACGATTCTATGAATCCATAGGCTCGAAGGAGGGTAAGGGGAGTCTGGTGCACTCACAGCCACCTGTGCTACTGCCATCTCCATCCATTCCTGCCCCAGAGTTTGCCAAAGGTGGGATGAGGAGGACACAGAGTCACGGAGCAGCCCAACACCTCCAGATACACCTGCAGAGGATGCCCACGGCAGCATCTTTAACCTACACAGGCATACAAGGTCATGCCTTGCCCGAAAGTAAACCCAGGCATTCAGACAGGGAAGCATCCAGCTTCTCCCAGCACAGGGAGCAGGAAAACCAGGCCACACCAATTAGCAGAGCCCCACGGCACTGCCATTGCCATTAGGGATCGGCCACTGGGCACACGTGGGTGCTTTGCATGCCCAGAGACGATGCAGCCCTGCATCAGCCCGCTGCAGCCCTCTGTGCTGCTTCCAGACCTTTTTTATCCTATTAAAAAATAAAGACCAAAAATCCCCAGCGGGGCTTTGCTCACATCCAAATTATCCTCGGCTGAAGAGGTCTGCAGAGGACTCAGCACACGGGCTGCTCCGAGCGATGCCGAGGTGGAGTGGCTGCAGGGATGACGTGCTGGAGCTGCCTGTTGCCTGCAGGGACCCCCCTCCCCAAAACTCTGCTCCCCAAAATCCAGGGGCTGCTCTCACCCTCGCTAATGACAAGAATCAGTGAGCCTGAGCCATCACCCCATCCCAGCCCAGCA
The DNA here is from genome assembly GCA_013398055.1 of Ifrita kowaldi. Classification (NCBI taxonomy): domain Eukaryota; kingdom Metazoa; phylum Chordata; class Aves; order Passeriformes; family Cinclosomatidae; genus Ifrita; species Ifrita kowaldi. The sequence goes on along the minus strand of VZRS01002729.1, from coordinate 14,216 downwards.
GCACGTCGCTCTCATCTCCCCATCTTGTCCTCATGCTGCTGCTGTACTGATGTGGCTCACACAGGTCTTCTTCTTCCCCCTTCCCAGGTGGCAGGTCCAGCACTCCTGGGATGTTCCAGGAATTCCAGAATTCCATACTACACCGTGCCTTCTGTTCCAGTTCCCCCGTGACACGATGGGGACTAGAGGACACGGGAGTTGCAAGGGACTTTTCGAGCCATGTCAGCTTCATATGCTTGAGGCCACTTCAGCAAGGACAGGACACACCCCACGTCACTGGGCTGTATTCACACACACGAACATACACCCGCATGTGTACGCTGGACAATATCCTCACCACCTTTTCCACTGCCATAAATCCCACCACGCTCTATGGGACATGGACTGTGGGAAAACAAGGTCCTACACTGTACAGTCGCACCAGGAGCTATGGGATACAAACAGGAGCTCCTCAAAATGCACCCACACCTCATGCCAAGTCCACCCTCACAAGAGTCCACAGCGATGACCTGTTCCTACTGCAGACCACCACCTCGTGAAGGTCCCCGTGGTGCCTCTCCTAGGACCTTCCTGATTTGACAGCATCTGCCCCGCGCTCCTTGGCCTTCGGCTTGCCCGAGCAGAGGGGCTTTGTGGCTCCAGGCTGCAGAACAGAGACATCAGACACAGCGTTGACCATGAGAGCTCAGCATGACCTGCTCTTCTCCTTCGCCCTCGTACGTGGTGCAAACCCATCACTACAGGTGCCTGCACCTCCTCCAACTTCATCAAGGGATGCTGCCACGGCTGGGTGCTGGGGGCCCGGAACCTCCAGCCTCTCGGGATGGTCTGACTGACCACTCCTTGGATGGTTCCTGACAGATGGAGCTGGCTGTTGGACAAAGCCCAGGAGTTGGGTATTGCCTTCCCACCTTGTGCCGTTTGGCCACTTGCCGCAGCCTCTTCTCCTGGTCCATCTGGAGTTGTGTCCTCTCCAGAGCCTCTCGCAGCAGAGCCTTCTCTTCTGCCTCCCTGTGGGCTTCATCTTCCAGGTTGGACATCTCCTCCTGGCACCTTTGCAGGGATGCTTGGTTCTGCCTGTGCAAAACAGGAGGGGAGGATTCTGTCGGTCTTTTACCCTTATCAACCCCTCAACCCTCAGGTGGGGTCTCCCACGCCTGCCTTGGTTCTGCTGACACCGTCCCTCTGCCCAGCTGATGCCGCTGCTGTCCCAGGCTCCAGCCACCCTGGACAAGGGAACCTGGCAAGGCTTTCCCAATTCTGACACTGCTCAACCATGTGAGGCTGCAGAAGGTACCACTGCAGAAAACTGAGAGGACATTTCCCCACTCCTCCTGACATTTGGGTTTTGTACTGTGGCCACACTGTGACTGGTCCCACACAGACACAGGACCCAGCAGCGTCGCATCACTCCTTGCCCCAAGCTCCCTGTCACTTGGCATCCAAGGACCAGGTCTCGTTCAGAACCATGACCTTGCCTTTCCATACCTGAGCTGCTCCACACTTCCCTCATAACCTTTCAGCATTTCTTCTGTCCTTTCCAGGCGAATCTGGAGGTTCCTGATCTTTTTGTACAACAGCTCCAGGGCCTTCTGTCTCTGCAGTCCCACTTCTGCCCTCTTCTCCTGAGGAAGGTGCTGCAGAGGCTGCATTCCTGACAGCTCCTTCATCTCCATCAGGCTTCCCAGAGCACCGATTACATCAAGGTACTGTGGGAAGAAGAGGGAATGCATTATTTACCAGGTCTGCTGCATTCCGTCACGCTGCTCAGCCATCTGCTTTCTGTCTGCTTTCCTGAGGAGATGACAGTGTCCCAAGGAAAGTAGGTTTGCATTTCATTCCCAGCTGCACAGCTTACTGGGACTGGATTGCTTCCTTCTCTAAGATGAGTTTTCCCTGCTGGATGTTTCCCTGCACATTTTGGAGGGAAGAGACCCCCTTGCCCAGCCCACCAGCTGCGCTACCCATGGACCCCTCCCCTGGCTGCTCCCTCCATTGCTCCCCAGCCTCTCTGATGCACCATGGCATGTTTTGGGAGTCCCAGGATGTGCAGGCAGACACACAATGTGCTCTGGGCCATAGAATCATACAACAGTTTAGGCTGGAAGGGAAATTTAAAGGTCATCTAATCCAACCTCCCTGCCATGGACAGGGATGTCTTCAACTGGACTAGAGAGCCGTTCATCCTCAACATTCCTGCAGCATCCTGCTGTCTCATACCTCTGAAACATGTTCAAAAACCATCTAAACCCTACACACACTGGGCACGTACACACACTCTACACATGATTTACACATCTATCCCTGGCGTACCATCTTCTCACCGAAGTCTGTCACCTCAGCCATCTCCAAGCTCGCTGTGCTGTTGGTGATCCTGAACGAGCCCCCATTAAGAACGTGGTCAGGAACCTGCACAGACAGGGAAAGACCTGTGGAGCCCACTTTGGGCCTGGATTTTGGTGAAGTGGCCTTGAGCCTCCCTTCTACCTCATAGGAAAACCACCCCACTATCGCTGTGGTCCCAAGCCTCCTACCCTGCCCAGCCCGTGGCATCCCTGGTGCTATTCCAACAGTGCTGGTCCTGATGGAGCTGCCACCCTCTGCAGGAGCACTGCCTGCCATCCACCAGGCTGCATCTCCCACCCTGACTTCTTATGTAGCATCTCCAAAAACCTGTTTCTCCCTGTTCCAGGGCATACTTTCCAAACAAAGCCACGGGCATTACAAACCACACACCACCTCCCTACCTTGCCAGCCTTCAGTTTTTCTCCCAACACAGGTGCAGGTTCCATCTCAAGACCTCTTTGTTGGACTATTTTCTCTGCTAAGTCTTTCATCCTGACCACCAGTGGCTCTGAATAGTTCTTCACAGCACCTGGAGGCAAACAAGCAGCTGCCAAATTGTTCCACTCTCCACACAACTTGGAGGCTGGCCAGCTTTCCCAGCCTCCCTCTGAGGATGCTGAGGCCCTGGCACAGGGTGCCCAGAGAAGCTATGGCTGCCCCATCCCTGGCAGTGTCCAAGGCCTGGCTGGACAGGGCTTGGAGCACCCTGGGATAGTGGAAGGCGTCCCAGGGCAGGGGGTGGAACAAGATGGTCTTTAATGTCCCTTCCAACCCAAACCATTCCATGATTCTAGGAGAGCCCTGCTCACCTGAGCACTGCCTCTTCTCCAGCATCTTTACTCTCTCCCGGAGCTCAGCCAAACCTTCTTTTTGGCGCTGGATCGTTTCCTCGTGCCTGAGGCCTCGGCATTTGGCACCAAGCTCAGCCAAGTCTGATGGTGGCTCCTGGAAGAAGCAAGGAGAAGATTGGTTCTTGCCCAGTCTGCATCTGGCGCAGCACGAGCCCAGCGTAAACACAGCCTCGCTGCCAGACCCTGGGCACTTGGCACATGCCAAGAACAAAGCCTGGAGAGCATCTCCATGGACTTGGGGGGCTATAAGAGACTTGTCAGAGACCTCTTTCCTGCTCTGCTGTGTCATAGTCAGGATATAAACCCTGTAAATGCTCTGGAGACCCGGGAGAGGGATGGTCACGGCTCTGAACAGCCATGTTGGCATTTTTCCCTTGTCCTTTGCACGACCACAGAACATTTACTGCAGTGATCACGCATGGGCATGGACTCTAAACACAGGAGGGAGATGCAAAGCTGTTTATTACGCAGCTAGAATTCTCCTTAAATACCAGCACAGCCAGGATATAAAAACAGGAAAGATGTTCACTACAGTGTCTCTCAATCACTTGGGGTAGTGCACAGATTTTGCTCATTATGGCAAAAGGTAAACAATCCCCTAAAAAGTCACAAACTACAATCATCACCTTTCACAAGTCTAACCCTGTCTACAAACTCACAATCTTCTCTCCGCTCAAGCCCAGTAACCTAAAGACAGTCCTAAAGTCACTTCTAAGCCCAAAAAAAAGCTCTCTCTCCAGCCTTCAAAGCCTATCTCTCTATCACCACATAGTGTACCCGAACCATTTACCATCTACACACAGACACCGATGCACTTCACAGACTGTGTCCCGACACAAACTGGGACATTATTCTCTACACGTGCACTGCCCTCTCCCAGCCCCATCCAGATCCCTGCGTTATGACAAACATCCAAAAATCTGTGATGGGACTGGGCCCATCAGTGTGCCCTGTGCACAGCTAATGATGGCTGCAGACCCCCAGCTCCGGTCTGGTTGCTGTCACCCCACGGCTCTGCCCATCCCGCTCCCGAATGGCACCCCCAGCACTTGGATCTTCCCCTTCCCATCCCAGAATGTGGAACAGGACGGGCAATACCTCCCGCCCGCTCATCAGCTGGCTGTGAGTCACCGGCCGGCCCCCGCAGCCAGCCGGCCTCGCTGGCACGCTGCTGGCTGCCACCGTCGCTGTACAGAATGTACAATTCCCACAGTCCCTCCATCTGCTGCTGCCACCACCTGTGAGTTCTTCCCTTTTCCAGCCTCGGGGAAATCAAACAGGAATTTGGCGCAGGAGAATGAGGAGCGTTTCTTCCTGTTCTGTGCAACAAGCTGCCCCTACTCCTGCACACACAACCCTAGAATTGGTTCTGCATTACCTGCACAGCTAGCATCCGCGGCTCGGCAAGTTGGAAAAAGGAGGGAACGCTTGCATGTTGCTATTGCCTCTAATTGGCAATTAACACAGCCATTAGCACACGCAACACTTCGCGGTTCCAAAGTGCTGTGCAAACATCAGCTCATTAAGCAGCCGCAGCCTGGTGGGGGCTGCGGGTACCCCGGATCACGGGCGGCACAGGCAGCCCTGGCTCGGGAAAGGGTGCCCGGCCATCCTGCCCTCCGGCCAGCGTGGAGCAGCTCCAGGCTTGTCTCTCACCGTGACGCCGAGGAACACCGTGTGCCATCCATGATCCCACAAAACCCACGCCTCGGTGCTCTCCATGAGGACTCACCCCCTGGGAGGCTTCAGCCGCCTGCACTGGTGTCCGGGGAGCATCCTCCGGGTTCTCCACTGTTTGTTGGGAAGCATCCCTCAGCACCTGGCAGCGGGTTTGGGCTTGGCTGTGTGGAGAGACAAGATGATGTGAGACCCCATGACGGATGAAGGTGACCTGAACAGCTTGTGGAGAGCAGCACCCTGGGCAGCCAGCAATGACTACCACGGTGTGGGTGGGAACACTCAGTTACAAGTGCCTGAGTTACACATCCACTGGCATGAGCTCCACTAAACCCCTATTTCAGTTCCTGTGTCATGGATCCAGAGCTGAGCTCCATCCTGATGCTCTCACATGTGCCTTTCGCTCTGGGGAGAACCCTGAACACCACCAGCTGCTGGGGACACACAGAGTGGCATCTGTGAAGCCTCGGGTGATGTCAGGGTGTACCTTAACTCTTCAGCTGCTGCTTTCAGGGCCCAATCCTTCTCCTCCACAAGGTTGGACATCTCCGATAGCTTCTCCCTGAGCTGGTTCACTTCCCACTCCCGGTGTTTCAGCTGCCTCTGGCTGTGCTCCAGCTCCACCTTCTGCTCTTCACTCAGCTCCCCTAAGCACAGAACAGCCTCGTGGGATGCTGGCTGACTCATCAGCCAGTCCTGAGGGATCTGCAGCTGGTGCACCCTCATGGAAGCTGGCAGCAACAATGGGGCTCGTCCCTGCAGAGCCCTGCCCTGCCCTTGACAGCTGCCCTCAGATCCTAGGTCATGCCAACAGGACATCCCGGTCTCTTTGGGGAGGTATAGCCCAGGGCGATTCCTTGCTGTGGCAATTTTCCTTCAGATTGAAGGAGGACAGGTCACCTGCATTTTCTGACTTGCATCTTTTGACTCCACACATCGTCATGGGCTCTATCCCCATGTTCACAGCCCTGCCCACGGAGGAATCCCAGGCAAGGCTCTCCCAGTCCACTGGCTTGGAACATCTTCAGCTCCAAGAAGTTCACCAGTGTGATTTTGAGCTCAGTTTTGTCTTCGTGCTCTCCCCCTGATTACTCTGCTCTCTCACTGTCACTGCTGTTACTTAGCCAAGGATGGGGAGAAATTCACCTTCCCAGAGGGAACAGAGTGCCTGCTTTGCTCCCAGCAGGACAAAGCATTGCCTGGGGATGGTGACATCAATTTCCATGATCTGTGTGTGCCCACTCCACGGTCACTGCTTGGAGGAGGACGGGGACGATGGCAGCCACACAGTGCACATCACCTACCTCTCATGTCCGACATCCTGGCTCTGGTTTCTGACAGCTCCCTGGTGAGCCTGCTGATGACTGCCTTCTTTTCCAGGAGCATGCCCTGTGCCGCTGCCAGCTCCTCCTGCAGTTTCCTGGGAAAGATCAGTGCAAATCCCACAGCCTTTGGGAAGCCTCATTTCAGGGAGCCCATGCACACCTTCCTGTGCTGCATCTCCTGATTAACGCTCACACATTCCTTTTTTACCTGCCTTTCGTTCCCCTGGGGTCACCTTGTGGTGTGGGATTGGCCCCAACCCTTGCTCTCACCTGGAGCCATCCAAAGGGGATGGCAGATCCTCACGTGCTATTTGGCATCCCTTTGATGCTCTACGCCCTTAGGATCACTTCAGCCTTGCAAAGGGACTCCAGTCCTATCCCAGACTAAAAAGATCTTGGGACAAGTTGCGTTGGACTTCCTTAGGCTCTCCCAAGTGGTCCCTGCCCTTCTCCAAGCCTCTCTGATCACCATCAGTGAGTGCTGCTCACCTCAGACAAACATGTGACTCCATGGCAGGACAGATCTCCAGCCAAGCTCCCGATGCTGACCTGTGGGCATCACACTGAAGTCCTGCAGGACACAAGAAAAAAGGACCAATTACTTCTTTGTAACACTTACACGCTTGTTGCTTCTGCTACACAAACCATTTCCTTCACGGCAGCTCTGAGGGCTGAGGACTGTCTCTTCGGGAAACTCATGTCCCTGAGAGCCCAGTTCCAAGGCTAAACGGACAATTCCTGACATCCAGCCTTGCTTGGGATTGCTTCTGTCTGGGAGCAGCACAAAGCACCCCAGTCTTGTCGTTTTAGAGGGCAAAGAGTCCTTGTCCCCATTTTAGAAGGCAAAGCCCTGTCTACTGACAGTCTCCAAAACCACCAAACAATGAAACTCCTTCTGCAGGGCCTCACAGAGCTTGTCCTGCAGGCGGAATAACCTCCATTGAACATCTTCCCAATGTTTTCTATAGCAGCAAATTCACCATTCCATCTCCACACACATTCCACGTTAACCCAGTCGGCTCCTGCTACATCCCATACAACCCTTACCCACCTTCCATTTTTCCCACAAGTGCTGCCTTTTCCTCCTCCAGCATCTTCTGCTGCTGAGCGGCCTCTAGCAGCCTGTCCTCTAAAGCCAAGATGGTCAGGGAATGCTGCTTGCTTTGCTCCCTGTACCCTGCTACTTCTTCGTGCAGTTTCTGTCTCTGTAGCTCATGTTCCTCCTGCACAGCCCTGAGCTGTTCGTCCTGCTGAAGCAGCTGCTGCTGTAACACCACCTGGAAACAAGATATGGGAGCTTGGTTGGAAGCTCTGGGGGTTTCTTTTGGGATCACCATTGGCATCATCTCCCCTGGATGGCAGTCGGAAGAGTGGAGGGAAGGGAAGGGTTTCGGGGATGGGGAAGCCTTCGTCTCCAGCACTGCATCCTCCACCTGCACACACGGGTCGGTGCAAGTACCTCTCGTGCAGTGACTTCCTTTAGCACATGCAAAGCTTCTCTCAGTTTTCCCTCTGTCAGCTCCTGCTCCTCTGCCTTCTTTGCTGTTGCCTACGGGAGGAAATTTGCAGTAATTAGGTTAGCCAGGAATCCACCTTTCTTTCTGCAGAGCTGCATCTCTGTGTATTTGGGGGGAAAAAAACCTTTCTTCCACTGATTTGAGCCCCTGGAGCACCACACTACAGCACACTTTCCCTTTCCTTCATTCCCAGAGTGAGCTGTCCTGCTTCACCTCCTGTGCTCACCTCAGCCATGCTTCTTAGGTGGCTTTCCAACTCCTGGATCTTCTTTTGCTCTTCCTCCACAGACTTCTTGCACTTGTCCTTCTCCTCGGTGACAGCGCTTTCCAGAATCTGTGAATCACCAGCCCACAGATTCACTTCAGGAAAAAAAGGACCTCAGCTCCAAGGAGGAAAGCAGCAGGGAGGGTCATTGCTCCAGAGCAGGGGCAGGTGATGGGAGAAAAGCTTGGCAGGACATGAGGTGACTCAGTGAAAGAGAGGACGGGAGCACCTGGGGAGAAGTACAGCTGAGAGACTGGGTAGGAGTTGCTTGGCTGCTCCTTGCCTGAATCCTTGGAAAACTCAACACCAGGAAACCACCATTCCCAAGGTGCCAGACACAGAAGCAGACTAGAAACTGTCCTACGAGGCCACCATGGTCACAACACACACATGGCAGAACACCCGTTCACACCCTGACTGACACTGCATCCCACACCAGAGCCACTGGTGCGATGGCCCGGGCTTCCCTGGGTCTGAGGGGGACTGCTGCCCCCTGCTCCACAGGGATATCCTTTTCCAGCCAAAAAGGAGCCAGTGGGAGCCCAGCACGGGAAGGGAGGGAGAGAAGGCTTGAGAGGAAGCAAGGCAATGTTTCCCTAAGTTCATGGATCACGCTGCTCCCTGTTCTCCCTTCTCCCAGTGACTGACTGGCGGCTGTGCATCCTGATGTCACCTGCAGGTGCTTCCCAGTTCCACCATGGATACTTTTGGGAGTTTACATCACCTGGATCCATATTGGAGGATATTCAGTGTCCACCTGGGATCCCATTGGGCCCTTGGGACTGCACGCAGTTTGGAGCTAGAGGTTCCTCCTCTCGCTAGCCAGCACTCCTACAGACACCCATCTTTCCTGCATAACGTTCCTTTTCTGAAACACCAACCATGTCACTGTACCTCTTTGCTCTCCTTGTCCTTTTCCAGGATAATTTGCTGGATTTTTATCTGTAAGTCTCGCTCGTGTTTTGCTTCCAGCTCCTTTGTGTGCTCCTGCAGCAGCTCTGCCTGCAGCTCCTGGAGCTTCTCTAATTGCTCCTACAGGGAGACACCGAGGTATTAAAGGAAGTGTGTCAGCAGCAGGGCAAGAAATAAACCTCCTGTGTACATTCACTCACAAAAAAATCACAAAAGAGGTCTCCTCTCCATCCTTGCTGCATTAGGGATGTGGACACACTGACAGTGGGCTGTGTAGGTTCAGGGATCTCAGCCACTACACATCCCCAATCCAGGTGCCACAGCTTGGGACTGCCATCATATTTACCCAGAGAAAGATTCCAAATCCACCTGGTTTATGTGCATAAATATTTCTGTACCTGCAGCATCTGATTCCTCTGTGCCATCTCCTGACTCTTTTCCAACAAGCTCCCGAGAGCAGCCAACAGCCCTGCAAAAGTCAACGGAGCCTCGCTATGTGGGGTGCTCACACACCATATTATGGATATCAGGGAAAACTTCTTCACGGAAAGGATGGTCAGGCATTGGAACAGGCCACCACCCCTGGAAGTGTTCAAAAAGTGTGAGTCTGTGGCACTTTGGAACAGTGCTGGCTTAATGGCTGGACTCAGTGACCTGGGAGGTATTTTCCAGCCTTAAAATTTCCATGATTCTGTGATTTTCTCCCCAAGGAGTGGCTCATGCTGTATTTTCTCCTCTACACCTGGCTTGCTAGGACATCCCACATTCCCAGCAGGGATGCCCAGCAGGACACAGACCTTTCCCAGAGGTGCTCAGGTCCATCCCTGCGCTGTCCAGGAGCTGCTCCGCATCCTCCAGCCAGGACAGGGGACCACGTGCCATGTCCACCACTGCTGTCCTGATGGCCGAGACAGAGGGATCCAGGCACAACACCTCCAGCTGCCCCAGCTCCCCTCGCAGGCTGGCGCTGCTGCAGGGGCTTCTCAGGCAAGCCTGGAACAAATGGAACCAGAGAGGAACAAACCAGTCTCCACTGCCAGTGGCCTTCAGGGACTGGCAAATGACACAACACCTCTGAACATCTCAGGCCAGGCTGGACGGGGCTTGGAGCAACCTGGTCCAGTGGAAGGTGTCCCTGCCCATGGCAGGGGCTGGAACGGGATGGGCTTTATGGAGAATCTGACAAACTCCTGGGAACAACCACATGAACACTTTGGGATGATGCTTTGTTTCAGGGTTGTATCTTTACTCTGACGTGTCCTCAGGCCAACAAAACACCCTGTGTCACAATCTCCCAGCTGCCACTTGGTCCTCAGTATTCAAAAGGCTGACCTGGAGCTTCTGCAGGGAGTTCTTGAACACCTCGATGTTTGCAGACACCTCCTTCTCCTTTGCAAGCGTGGAGCTTAATTCCTTCTGCAGACTCTTCTCTCTCTCATGACTTTGTTGGTTCTCTTCAGAGATCTGCCTGACCTTCTCTATCACCTGGCAAAAGTTGGTGAAGAAAGACGAGGATAAGGCTCGTACTGTTTTCCAGCTGAGGGGCCAGGGATGGTCACAGAGAGCAACAACTGAGACTTGCTGTGCACTGGCAGTCACATCAGACTCCTGGGCTTGTCCTTGCTGCAGACCACTGACTCCCTCCAAGCTCTGAGAGACTAAAAGGACTGTGTCCCCTTCACATCATTAACCTGGGACAGCCACAGCACAACTCCTCACCTGGAGAAGCTTGGATGCTCCAGCCCCACTGCACATGGAGCAGGCACCACGGCTGCTCCGCACTTGAGCCACTCCGGGCGTTGGGGGCACCGAACATCTCTGCGAACTGGTGTCCAAACTCACCTGCTGCTCTGTCACAGATTCCCCTGTGCTGCCTGCTGCTGATGGAGAACAGACTTGCATCACTCGGGTCTTGAAGGACTCCAGCTGCAGCAGGGATCAACGCATGGAAACAAACATCACCGATCATTGACAGCCGCTCTGCTGATCACTGATGATCAATATCTAGCACGATGTTATCTGCAAAGGGCTGTCCCTGCCCAGAGCAGCATTAAGCAGGCACTGAGGAGGGTTTGTGTGGCTCCCAGACAGTGTAACTAAGAGTACAGACTCCTTTTCTGTATCCTATTAAACTGCTCTGCTGTCCATGCTGCCCACACAAATCCTGTGGATAAGCCTTTTATACTTCCCACAATGACAAGGTAAGTCCTGTGCTAGGACGTTTGGTGCTCAGGACGCTGGGTTTCTGTTTCCACAGCACATCCTTCCCCATGGGAAGCCACATCCCTGTGCTGCCCACAGCCCCAGTGGTGATGTTCCCATCCCTGCCATTCCCTACCTGCTCCCCGGCTCGCTGCACGTCAGATCGCAGCAGGCGCTCCCTGCGCCCCATCTCCCGCAGCTGCTCTGCCTGCTGGGACCAGGCTGCCTTCAGCTCCTCCTCCGCCTGCAACAAGAGCTTTGGCATCTCAGAGTGACATCCAAAACCATGCCATGAGCATTTCGACCCTAACTATCCACTGCTCCCATCGGACAACTCCAGCTTTGGAGTACCAGGAGGCAGGCAGCAATCCCGTTGCAGGGAGTGGGGTTGCAGCATCAATCCTTCTCGGCATTTTGCCTGAGTTTGGTACCTGGGATATGGTCCATCCTTGACTTCCTCACCCAACACCCACACAGGGCACTCTGCTATCAGAGTCATTTTCCTTCTTCTCTCAGGGTCCATGGCAGAGCTCAGGACAACTGGATGCCCTGCCCATCCGGCCTGAGCTCCCAGGGATTGCTGGTCCTCGTCCCACCCCTCTGGGATGATGGGACCTGCCCCCTCTGTGTGTCCCCTGCAGCCAGCTGTGTACCTTGGCTTTCTCAGCCAGTTGCTTTTGGACACTCTCATGCTTCCGGATCTCCTCCTGCAGCCCCTCCAGGTCCCGCTCCAGCTCCTCGATGCGCTGCAAGAGCCCGAGGAGGGCAGGGGTCTCACCAGGGCAGCTGGGTATTGCCCCTCTGGATGACCTCCACTGATAAGCAAGATTTTCTCCCCATCTAACTCACTTGGTTTACCCTGGAATTCTCTTCTAACCTATGTTTACTGTGGTTACATCAGCTTACAAGTGGAATTCCAATCTGATTTCTCATCACAACCCCCCCAAGCCTCCTCTCCCCCGCCCTCCCCTTCACACTGTAACCCAGCGTTACAAATCCAACAGAGTTTACACTTCCCCAGGTCCTTATGCTCATTATGAGCCTCTCAGGACAGAAGCTGAATTCCAAACAACTCCCTTAAAATGCCCAGTTAATTATTCCCTCACTGATGCATTCCTGCAGCCACTGCTTACCCCAAATGACTTTCGACTTACCTTTCTGCAGGAGATTAGATCTTGCTCTCCGAGTTCACGCTTTATTTCTTCTTTAATTCTCGAGCACTAGAAGGAATGGCAACCAAGGAAAATAACCACCAGGGCAGTGATACCATCGCTCCTGCTGCGAACGGGACACTGGCACAGGCTGCCCAGGGCAGTGGTTGAGTCACCATCCCTGCAGGGATTTAAAAGACACTTGTGGACATGGTTTAGTGGTGGCCTTGGCAGTGCTGGGGTAATGGTTGGATTCAGTGATCTTAGAGGTCATTTCCAACCTCAGCGATTCTAGGATTCCCTGTCAATCCCTGTGATCTCCTGGCACACTGCAGCCAACAGAGCCTCTGCCCTTATCATGCTGCCAGTGCAGCTCTGCCCATTGAGGAGGAGCTGCACATGCAGAGGAACGAGCTGCTGCAAAAGCCACTCTCTTTAAGGAAAAATCCAGGCCGGGCCATGGGGAGCCCCACGGCACAGGGGTGACAGGGTTTCCATGGCTCCTCAGGAGGATCTTGGCAGGAATATTTCATGTGTATGAACAACTACTGCACTCACAGGAATCCAGGGCACACGGGACCTGATGTAGGGCAAGGAGGGAGATCCAGCTGGGGAAGGAGATCCGTAGGCATCGTGGCACACCTGGACATGGGACCATTGCCACTGTATCCCAGCCATACAACTGCTACCATCCGACCAGAGAGAAGCCCAACCCTTCTCACCTGCTGTCCCACCTTACTCCCCGTGTCAGACCATAAATTACTGAGCCCCTTGTTAGTGCTGCCAACCTTGGCTGAAACCATGGCCAGCTGATTGTCCTTTTCTTGGTTTTCCTTCTTCAGTTTTTCAATCTCTTGCTGGAGTTGCTGGGTTTTCTGCTCCTTTTGCAGGAGTTCCCTTTGCAAGCTGCTCACCAGACCTGAAGAAAACAACTCTGGTCAGAGGTCACCCAGGTGTGACATTTAGATGGGATATTGGGAGGAAATTCTTCCCTGTGAGGGTGGTGAGGCCCTGGCACAGGGTGCCCAGAGAAGCTGTGGCTGCCCTATTCGTGGAAGTGTCCAACGGCAGGCTGGATGGGGCTTGGAGCAGCCTGGGACAGTGGAAGGTGTCCCTGCCCATGGCAGGGGGTGGAATGAGGTGGTCTTTAGGGTCCCTTCCTACCCAAACCATTCTGGGATTTGATGATTTCTACAAGCCACTGGGAATAATTTGTTGCCTGTACAGTTTGGCCAATGCTCGCTCCTTATCCAGAGCCAGTCCCAAACTGCTTCATGCCCTGACCCAGAGCTCCAGGGACACAATACCTGCAGTCAAAGCCTGGTCCCTCTTCAACTTCTCACTTTCTCTCCGCAGCCTCCCGATCTCCAGGTCTCTTTCATGGAGGGAATGGCTGAAAACCTGGCTTGAGCCTTTCTGCAGGTCATTGATCTGCAAAACACAGATTCACCTGTGTTCCTGACCAGGTAATTCACTGACTCTGCTACAGCCCCTTCAAAAAGGGACATATGGCACTTCTGGTTAGGTGGGATTGCATCTTTAGCATCTTCAAATATCACCGTAAATGTGCTCAGGCTGTTCCTGCTGAAATCCTAATGCCAGAGGCATTTGAGAAGGAAGGAAGGGAAGGAAGGATGGAATAAAAGAAAGAAAGGATGGAATAAAAGAAAGAAAGGAGGGAGAGAGAGTGGGAAGGAAAAACCCTCCCTCCCTCATTTCCCTTGATTGCAGACAAGCAAACAGCTCCTGCCCAAACCTGCTCCTGCTGTGGGTTTTCCATGCTCAGTGCCTATGAAAGTCTCCAGTACCTGTTCCCTCAGGGCTTTGATCTCCTCTGTTTGGGCTCCCAGCTCTCGGTTGAAGGTGAGCAGCTTCTGGGTCAGCTCAGTCTCATTCCTCACTGCTGCCTGGGCCAGTTTCTTCGCCATGGCCGTGATCTCCTCCTGCAGGTCTCTTATCACCACATTTTT